>VMBQ01005276.1:3899-16383 GCA_007657795.1 Dreissena rostriformis
TTAACACAAAAGTATGAGTGGTTTAAACAAAGGTCAAGCGATCTTTGGAAAATAACTGGTCTATGGACTGACCATATGCAGGGTTTTTTTTGGGTTGTGGGGGAAGGGGCCTTTAGCCCTTATGTGGGGGAAATTTTACGCGGGATTTTCCACTTTGGGGAAAAATTGTGCGCGTGGGAATTTTCGCGGCGTTTCCCTTTTTGGGGGATTTGTTTACTTACTCTCTCATTATTACAATACATTTGTACATTTTTGCACTATATTCATTGTTTTATTCATAATTTATTTCGTTTGGCAAGATTAAATTGAAATAGAATTGAGATATTATAATCATGAGACACATCTTTCTATTAAAAAAAAATTTTTTTTTTTTTTTTTTTTTAGGGGGAATTTTTGGTTCTGAAAGGGGAAAAAACCAGCCTAGTTTGGTGGGGGAAGACGCCGATATTCGGTGTCTGTTATATAAGGTAAAAAACCCCTGCAAGGAAGTCTCTTCTAAGCGAAAATCCAGTGTAGGCAGAAACTGTCATCCCTGATTTGCCTGTGCGAACTGCACAGTTTACGCACATGCATTAACTTCTAATTGTTTTCAGCTGGAGGTTATCGAGGGAGAGCTGGTGTGTCCAGAGTCGGGCAGGAAGTTTCCTGTCAGCAACGGCATTCCAAACATGCTTTTGAAAGAGGACGAGGTGTGAAAAAGAGTGATGTGGAAGTGCACTAGACAAGTTCTGAAATGTTGAACTGCAATCGTTATATAATGTGGTGAGACGAATTACTACTTGAATACTTGACTGGCTGATTTGACTCATTCTTTGTTGCGCCTTCGTATTTAAAGATGAGTTCATTGTCTTAACTGTTATGACTGTCAGAGAATATTTTAAAGAGCACTAAATGTACTTGTTTCTGTACAGGAACAGATTATCTATAAATGTCCAGGACATTAACATGTATATTGTCTTATTCACTTATACATAGGCTTATTAGTTCACAATAATTGTGTGAGCTGGAGTAATTGTTGCTTTCGAATGTGTTATTGTAAATGTGTATTGAAAGTGTGAATATATAACATAAAAGTGGTAACATGTGTTGTCTCCCTGTACCTAATCTCTGATATCAAATTATCACATGTTTAACTCAACTGAACATGAAGTGCTCAAGGCCAGCTATTGTGGTCACTTTTTGTCCAGCATCCATCTTGATTTGTCAACTAATAGCTCGTTACAGCACTAGAGGCCACATTTTTTATCCAATCTTTATGAAACTTGATCACAATGTTTACTTTGACTATATCTAGTTTGATTTTTAATCTAAGTCGCATGTGTCCAATAACTAGGTCATCAGTTCAAATCTTATAAAAACCCTTTTTACGAGTTTCGAGACCACATTTATGAATCAATCTTTATGAAACCAGGTCAGAATGTTTTTCTTGACATTATCTAGACCAAGTATGAATCTGGGTCACTTGTGTTCAAAAATAAGGTCACCGGGTTAAATATTTGTTACTCATATTACCAATCTAGCAGCCACATTAATGACTGGGTCAAAGGTGTACCTTGAACTAAGTTAAGCAATTTAGAGCCACCATGGCCCTCTGGTTTCAGCATTGAAGTAATGAATTAAGCTCAGTAATAGGGGCAAATGTGCACCAAAACACTAACTAGAGTTCAAACTATTTAAACTGCAGTGATATAACAATATAAAATTTAGTTACAATTAAAAAAGTCCGCAAATAAATGCTTTATTCAATTAAAGTCTACAACAATATTACAATGGTATAAAATAACAGGTAATGTAATGTATAAATGGATAAAATAATTAAAAAAAAACTAGTAAACATGATTTTACAAATGCACACATAAATTTTTAGTTTTTTTGATGCTTTGTAGTATTCAGTAGTGAACTTTGTTAATAATATAGCTCGCCCATGTTTACATGACACTGACTTTTATGCAAGAACTGTTAAAGGGACTGTAAACCACAAATGACGAAAAAAGAAAGTTCTAAAATACCGTATTTTTTTTACAATTATTAGTTTATATTGATTAAAATGTCACGACTGGTATATTACATTACTTGAAAAAAGTTCATATTTTCAGTAATAAAATTTCGCAATGTGAAATCGAAAGTAAATCGCGAAAATAGGTGACATAACGATAAACATACTATAAACAAGCAAATTCGTTGAATTGATATCCCCCGCCAATTTAGAGCTTTGTCACAGAAAAAAAGCATTTTTTCAAGATACAAAGGGCCATAACTCCGTTATAAATAGATGGTGTACAATGGCGTGCATCATCCTCTTATCCATATATAAACTCGTACCAAGTTTCAATGAAATCCGCTAAAGCACTTCCAAGATATGTCTTCTGACACAAAAGTGCCAGAAGGACGGACAATGCCAAAACAATATCCCTACGCCTTTGGCGGGGGATAATCACGCAAGTAGATTGATCATTTTACATACAAAATATATACAATTCACTACGCATGCACAATTTGCATTCCTGGGTTTACCACCTGACGATGATCCGGCATCATGATCAATCTACTTGCGTTATTTATAGTTAACTGCTAGTTACCTGGTATGCATACCCAGTAAAAATAAATAAATACAAAAATAAAGTAAAAATAAAAAAAAAAACTTTTTTCAAGTAATGTTATATACCAGTTGTGATATTTTAATCAATATAAACTAATAATTGTAAAAAAATACAGTATTTTAGAACTTTTCTTTTTCGTCATTCGTGGTTTACAGTCCCTTTAAGATGAAAATTTTAGGTTTCAAATTATCATATAATACCCGGAAAACTAGATACAATAACATCCAACTAATTTATTAAGTTGTTGTTGATCTTGTAAAAGAAGTAGACAAACAAAACAGAGTTTGAAATTATTATACAATTCCAGCCTGTAAAATCTGCTAATAGAGTTCACTAGTATTAGGCACATGTTTGCATGCTTTACCTTAACGCAAAACATCAAGAAATACCAATTATATAAAGTAGTTAACAAAAACATGCACTTAAAATTGATAACTTCTTGAAAGTTTTGATACAAGCAATCTTTTGTAAAATGTTCTCAAAAGGGACAAATATTCTACACCATGAAATCAGCTTTGAAATATCATGTATCTGAACAACTCGATGATTAGGACAGTAATATTAAATTAGAGCGTTTACAAAACATATATTACAATATAGAATGTGTACTAAAAATAGTACAAAAAACAATACAACATCAATAAATACTTACATGAACATATAAACTAGAAATTGCAAATTATGAAAAACAATTGGGCGTAAAAAAACATGGAATAATTTTTCAAATTTAGGCTTATATATATGATTTCAAATCTTAAATATACAGTTTTTGCTTTGTCAAGATTTGAATTTCTATTAATGAATCAAACAGTAAAAATCTACAAGTATTGACAATACCCAATCAATTATTTTTTTAAACAAATTTAAATGCCATTTTCTTACTGGATGTTTTAAAGAATTCTTTAATCTTCAGCCCAATTCATCTTAAAATAGTAATGAAATAAGTTCAAAAACCAATATGAATTGTTAAAAAACAATGTTCTCTTAATACATATGATGGTACATTTCAGTCCGAGTTTCGAAATTCCGTCAAAACCACCGAGAATTAATTGATCGTCATGGCCACCATCTTCATACGTACGCGGCCTGTCGTAGGTCAGTATTGGGGCCGTGTACAAGGTTATGTTGGGGCCCACAGGACAGGGATCTGTCTGGACCCATTGCCCCCCGTGACCCTTGAACTCTGCCCGGGTCCGGCCCTTGTCTAAGCTCCGGGTTTGGCCCATTGGCCTTTGTGTAGTCGGTTCTGAAAAATAGGAAAATTGGACAATACTTAGTAATGAATTGACAACGAGGGTTATGAAATCAATTTTCTGGGTTTTCACCGATCAGGAAAAAGTTGGAAACTACCCGTATATTTTCATCAAAAGGGCCCAATGCTGTTCACCGGAGTTTATGATACTAAACTTTTGCAAAAAATGTTTACAGGGTTGTAAACTTGTGACAACATTCTTGAAACTTGCTTAGAATACTGAGTCCATTGAAAAGCATGGCAATCAGGAAGGAAGGGCAATTTAGCGTATATGATAATATTTGTTTTATATTATTTATTTAAGCTTGATTGCATTGAAAGACTAAGGCTTATTGTAACCGTCGAGTGTCCATTTTCTGGGAAGAACCATTACTTGATGTCTTGGGGGGGGGATGGATCTAAAGAATGCTCCCACAATAGGGATCAAATCCCTGACATCTTGATCGCTAGGCAGACACCATATCCCTTTGCATGCTGGGAAATTTGTCGTTTGCTAAAATGTCGTCTGCTAAATTTCTAAAATTAGCATTTTCTTTAAAAAAAAATAAAGAATACTATCAGAAAAGCAAACAGTTTGGATCCTGATGAGACGCCACGTTCTGTGGCGTCTCATCTGGATCCAAACTGTTTGCAAAGGCCTTCAAAATCTGGTTCCAGCGCTCAAAGGGATATTCACCACTACTACACTGGGACCTTTTTATGTTTATATTGAAAACTAATGAACCATGTAAGCGACTAGAATTTTACATTTAATGTCTAATAATTATGTCACTTGCCAATAACAGTTGTGCCCATGATAATTCCAAATAAATCAGAAATGGGTCACTTTTGATTAAAAAGTTGGTCACGAAGCCAGATCGAATAAAATGTTTGTGTAAGTCATTTTTGTTACCCTTTTTTCTTGCCCCACACTAATGTTGGACAAATGGAGCCTAGCATATCCACAGCTTGGTTATCATTTGCCGTAGAGCCATAACCCTTTCCCACTCAGATGCAAAGTGAAAATGGCTATACGCAACCAGCAAAAAAGCAGAACTGCGAGTAACTCGCAATCTGTTCAGGTTTTATGCTGTTTGCTGCTCATAAGTAACATTGGGTTGGATATGAAGCCTTTAGCACTTGAATGTATTAAGAAAAGTCTTTAATTTAATTTGATTTTCTAAGTGACTACAAATGGGTCAAAATGCATAATTATCTGAGCAGTAAAGGGTTAAAGAAAACAGTTCAATCCCAGGATTATATCCCAGAATCGAGCATTGTCCAACATAGCAGGTAGCCATAGCATAATGAATATAATGTCTGTCTAGCAACCGGGACGTCATGGGTTCATTCCCCACTGTGAAAGCTTTCTTTAGATCTCCGCCATAGACATCAAGTACTGGTTCTACCCAGGAAATGGACTCAAGATTGTTTCAATAAACTTTAGGCTTTTGATGCCATTGAGCTATAGTTAAAGTAAATAAGTTTAACCCTTTGAGCGCTGGAACCGGATTTTGAAGGCCTTTGCAAACAGTTTGGATCCAGATGAGACGCCACAGAACGTGGCATCTCATCAGGATCCAAACTGTTTGCTATTCTGATAGTATTCTTTGAAAAAAATCGAAGAAAATGATAATTTTAGAAATTCAGCAGACGACATTTTAGCAGACGACAAATTACCCAGCAGGCAAAGGGTTAAACTGAAAATCCTAGGATCATATCCCAGACTCCAGCATACTCACAAGAGCAGCCCTTTATTAGGCCCCATGTGGAGTGAAGAGTCAGGACCTTTGGCCTCGGTTCTGTTTGCAGAAATGTAGGCGGGTATTTGTGGTTGCTGAGAGACCACTGGTTGATTTGGACTGGGTCTGAAAATACAACAAACATTTTGCAAGTGATGTGCCTGAAACAATCCTATGGATAAATAAACTAGAGCTTTGTCACAGACGTGACATATACCCCCACATGCTGCATTGACACAGAATAATTTGCATGCTGTCTTCACAAAACAAGAGAAGCTAATTTATGGCGATTTTTAAGAATTATTATGCCATTATTAATTATGGTCATTTTGAACTCTTAAATTCTTTCGCATGACACGCCGTCCAATGACTGTGAACAAAATTAATGTACAGAGTCATTTTAAAATCTCACAATGAATGACATACTTATGGCCCGGACAAGCTCATTTATAGCCATTTTTTTTAACTTTTGAACTCCAAGTGTGACCTTGACCTTGGAGATATCGACGTAATTCTTTCGCATGACACACCGTCTAATGATTGAGATCAAATGTACCAAGTAATTTTAAAATCGCACAATGAATGACATAGTTATGGCTCTACAAGAGCATTTATGGCCATTTTTGACCTTTGAACTCAAAGTGTGACCTTGACCTTGGAGATATCAACGTGATTCTTTCGCATGACACACCGCCCAAAGATTGTGAACTAATGTACCAAGTAATTCTAAAATCTCACAATGAATGACATCGTTATGGCCCGGACAAGATCATTACAAACTAACAAGGTTTCAATATAGCCATATAAGGAAAACTGCCCCAACCCCTGGTGGCCATGTTTTTCTACGAACAGGAACCTTTTTGGAACTTGGCAGAGATACCATAAGGACAAAATGTAATGTTCTGACCAAATTTCATTAAGATTCGAAAGAAAAAAAAATGAGATCTAAGGTTAACAAGCTTTTTTTTTAGTTTGACCTAGTTTTGTGGCTTCTAGTGTTAACAATGCAAATGTTGATAATGCATGACAGTCAAAAGGTGATCACAAAAACTCACCATGAGCATGTTGTGCTAAGGTGAGCAAAAAAAAAAATACAAAAAATTAAGCACAAAAATTAACCAAAGGCAAAAAGTATAAAAATATGAAAGCAAGAGTTTAAGTTCTAGAGCACTGCACATCCCCTTAATGAGCTCTACCTTGTAAGTTTCAAGTTAATACATCTTTGAGTTTTTGAGATATGCTCTGGACAAAATTTAATTATAAAAATAAACAAAGGGCAGTAGCTCTAAAAATAGGGAGCAAGAGCTATGTTTATTGTTTATAACACATTCCCTAAATGAGATCTACCTATTAAGTTTCAAGATGATTTCATGTTTAGTTATTGAGATTGGCTCCTGGCAAAATTAAGTACACAACAACAAATTAACTCTTTCAGTGCTGGAACCAAATTTTGAAGGCCTTTGCAAACAGTTTGGATCCAGATGAGACGCCACAAAACGTGGCGTCTCATCAGGATCCAAACTGTTTGCTATTCTGATAGTATTCTTTGAAAAAAAATCGAAGAAAATGCTAATTTTAGAAATTCAGCAGACAACATTTTAGCAAAAACAAATTTCCCAGCATGCAAAGGGTTAACAAAAGGTAATAATTGAAGGGCCTTAACTCCAAAGTGCCTAGTGGGATGTTGCTCGTTATTGATATTACCCTCAATTTAAGCTAATAAACATTTTCACAAAGTTTGTTATGATCCATTGATAACTGATTAATTAAAAGAGTAGAAACGAAAAAGAGTGGAATGACTGACAGAGTAACAAAGAAAAAAGTGGGTAAACTATAACTTCCCTGCATAAAAATAATAATGGGGACCTTATAGGTTATATATAGAAGCACACATACAAATTGAATTACAATAATATAGTTAACAAATGTAATTGTATAGTAAATTTTGGTTTTCTTTCATTTTTCAGGAGTCTGGACTTACCAACAGACTTACAGGACAAAGTGATCCCTATAATTTTATAGCTCATTTCCCTGCCGTCTAGTATTGCGGGTAGAATGATAACGTTCTTATATGTTAATGTAAATTTATTATATCTACCACAAACACAATGATGATAAAAACAAGAGATGTGTTTGTCAGAAACACAATGCCCCCAACTGCGCCGCTTTGATTTTTTTTTTTTTTTTTTACCTTTGACCTTAGAGGATGACCTTGACCTTTCACCACTCAAAATGTTCAGCTCCATGAGATACACATGCATGCCAAATATCAAGTTGCTATGATCAATATTGCAAAAGTTATTACCAAACTTTTTGATAGGTTAAAGTTTTGGACAGACAGAATGACAGACAGACAGAAAGGCCAAAAACAATATACCCCCCTTTTTTAAAGGGGGCATAAAAACTTGAAGCGAACATTTCATATAAAATCTTCAGGGTCAAAGATTTTGATAAGCACTTTAAATTTTCATTTGTAGCATTTTAAGGTAAGATTAATCTATTCAATAGATATTATTCTGTAATTCATGACTATTACCACTATTTAACTACTAAAATCACACATTTAATAAGCTCACTACAACAACTATTTCAAACACAAAAAAGCAAATAAAATTTTGCATGAAAATAATACAATAATATTGAGTAAATATACATAATAATCTGTGGCGCAATCTACACACAACTTATACATTTTTAAAAGAATGATTATGTACTGCAAAACAAAAAATCAAGCGCTACTCCATCTAGTGCAAAGTTGAATGTCAAATGTGTTTTGTACACAGAACAATCATGCAGTAAAACCTGTTTTCATTGGTTGAGTTCTGGTCATGTGACTGATTCTCAGCCACTGATTGGCCAGTTTTGTTTGTAGAATCTTCCTCAGACAGTTTAGGTTGTTTACAGCAGTTTACATTATGGCTGATGTGGTTAAGCATGTCTATTGTGGAGTTCAGTATTGACTTGCTCATTCTTGGGGGAAAAAGAAGCAGAAAAGTTAATTTATTTGAGATTAACTCTGAGAAAACAGGTCTAAATGCATGCGCGTATCAGGGACAACACTTTTGGCTAAAACTGGATTTTTGCTAAGAAGAGACTTCCATTAAACGAAAAATACAAATAAAGCAGAAAGTATTGTTACTGATAAGCCTGTGGGGACTTCACAGGCTCATCTGGGACGATACTTAACGCACATGCATTAAGCACAGATTTCCAAGAACATGGCTATAAATAGATTATGGGACATATATGAGTTTGATTGATAAGGATGAAAATTCAGGCAGTGATTTTTAATATTTCTGTGATTTTTTCCAGAACAGATTAAAATGTTCAAAGGCGAAAATACTTCAGTAACCAATTAACCAACATATTTTAGAAGTGCACAATTTGGTATTGTTTTGAGTGAATTAAAATTATTTAAAAGAACAAAAAAAATATTCACACTGTTTTAAGCTATTCATAAACTTATGAATTAATTGTTATCATCAATTAGGTATAGCATCATTCTTCGATTATCACAATATGAACCTCTCAATACCAAGCATTTTCTGCATGACTTGCCTTGCTCGTGTATGATATTAAATATATTTGTTATGCAGACTGCCCCATTGAAAAAGTCTTACTATTGCCGGAAAGCCCCACTAATCTTTGGGCTACAAACCAAGCTGACCTATTAAAAATCATTTAAAAATCACATTCAATATCAATTGTAATTTTTTGAAAGTGTTCATAAAAAGAGGTCAGCACTGTCTGTACCTATGGATTAGATGGGTTTTTCAAAAGTTATGGCCATTTGAATTAACCCTTTGCATGCTGGGAAATTTGTCGTCTGCTAAAATGTCGTCTGTTGAATTTCTAAAATTAGCATTTTCTTCGATTTTTTTTCTAAGACCACTATCAGAATAGCAAACAGTTTGGATCCTGATGAGACGCCACGTTCTGTGGCGTCTCATCTGGATCCAAACTGTTTGCAAAGGCCTTCAAAATCGGGTTCCAGCGCTCAAAGGGTTAAATGTATTGGTAATGTTTTAATTTCAATTGAAGTGATTTCAAAGGAACAAATAAAAGGGTCTATAAAAAATCTATGTGAGTCTCTCTCTGGGAAAACAACGCTTCACCCTTTGCATGCTGGGAAATTTGTTGTCTGCTAAAATGTCATCTGCTGAATTTGTAAAATCATCATTTTCTTTGATTTTTTTTCTAAGACCACTTTCCGAATAGCAAACAGTTTGGATCCTGATGAGACGCCACTTCATCTGGATCCAAACTGTGTGCAAAGGCCTTCTAAATCCGGTTCCAGCGCTCAAAGGGTTAATGCATGTGTGTTAAGTGTCGTCCAGATTAGCCTGGCTAATCAGGAATGACACTTTTCGCCTGCACACGATTTTTCAAAAGAAGGGACTTCTTTAAAACAAAAAAATTCATTAAATATGAAAGTGACTTTCTGATTAGCCTGTGCAAACTGCACAGGCTTATCTGGCACGACACTTAACCCACATGCATCAAGCCCCCGTTTCCCCAGAACGAGGCTGATATTTCAAACCATTAATACCAAGAAATATCTTTAAAAAAGATATACGGCGTTGATAGTTCAATGAATTAGATCAAGGATAGCGAATGTCTTTTTCTGTGCAGTTCTTAGCTGCATCACATGCAGTACGGGATGTTACGCGGAGCTTTCGCGGCTTATTTTACATTATTACATATTACTGGTCATATACCTATAGATACAAAACAGAAAGCCAAAAGAAGAATGGAAGTGAAATTAAAACATACGAGTCAACCGGCCACACGCGAAGTATCCGTATTTATAGGCGCGTTCTTCGAACAAACCTGTTTTAATGGTTTGTCGGGCATTGCTATTTGATTCGATTATTAACAGTATCGAGAATCATCGCGCTCATGCTTAATACATTATATGTAAAATTAATCAAAAATAATATTTATCATTGTATTGTTGAAAACACATTAAGAATCTATTATTGACATACCATAATTATATNTGCACAGGCTAATCAGGGACGACACTTTCCGCCTAAACTACATTTTTGCTATGAAGAGACTTTCTTTAAACGAAAATTATCCTAAAAGCCGAAAGTGCGGAATGAACAGGCTAATCTTGAATGGCACTTGACGGACATCATTAAACCACCTTTTCACATAGCGAGGTGCATTTGATTATAATCGGTTATACAGACTATTGAATCAAGCAAGCTGTTAGCGCTGCCATCATTAAATTTTCTTTAAATACATGAAGTTGTATAATATGGTTTTTAATCTGAAATGGAAGGTGTGAGAAAAAACGGGATCCAAGCATCTCCGAGTTATATTGGATTCCGCGTTACATGTATAACCGAGAGCACTATATTGTAGTTACAGTGTTTTAAATTTTCTGGATTACCTTACACACGAAACAACAATTCTGGGGTGAAATGTCATACGAAGCAAGTCCACAAATATAACTAATTTATATCCTGTAATACCTCTTAACAGATATTTATTCAGTCTGATATCTATTCAGTCTGATAATTATTCAGTCTGATCATTATTCAGTCTGATATTTATTCAGTCTGATATTTATTCAATCTGATAATTATTCAGTCTATCATATTGCAGGCTTACTCCCTGTAAAATACTTCCATGGAAACAAAGCATATTCAGTGTATGGCCTGATCAGGTAAATCACTTTGCAAATTCAGTTAAGAGGGTTATTAAGCACAAGCTGTCTCAACAATACATACCTAGTACAGATAAGAGAAATTGGTGCTTAAAGCCCCATTAACACTCAAAATCAAAATATATTGCGTTAAATATTTCGTAAAATAAAGTTAACCCATAAAACAATCAGTGTTCCTTATAGCAATAGCCAAAATTTCAACGCCAGATGTGGTCTGGTAACATAGATTTAACGAGATGTTGTGGCACAATATATTCCATGTTAATTTCCCTCAACATGTGTTGAATAAATTGTACCACACAAATTAAACAAGCGATGTATTTGAGAAACACTATGCCCCCTTTTGAGCGATTTCGACCCATATATTTGACCTTTGACCTTAAAGGATGACCTTGACCTTTCACCACTCAAAATATGCAGGTCCATGAGATACACATGCATGTCAAATATGAAGTTGCTATCTTCAATATTGCAAAAGTTATGACCAAGGTTAAAGTTTTGGGACAGAATGACATACATACAGGCCAAAAACAATTTACCCCTCTTCTTCGAAGAAGGGGGCATAAAAATAGCATTTTGTATCTAATTAAATCTATGTTACCAGAGCACATCTAGCGTTTAAATTTTGGCTATTGCTATAAGGAACACTGATTTTTTATGGGTTAACTTTATTTAATGAAATGGTTTACGAAATATTCCTTGATTTTGAGTATTAATGGGGCTTTAAAAAGTTTATCAGAAAAACTGAAGGAGGGAGACCATTAAGTGAGGAGGGTTATAATGCACCACACTACATACCCCGGCCTGCTATACTCATCATGCAGCATGGTGACGGGCTCCAGGCTGGACGGGCTCAGGGGGGCGGGGCTTGGGCTCAGGGGTGCGGGGCATGGGCTCGGTGACCTCTGGGTCTGGGAGGTCGAAGGTCGCGATGTGGATGTAACTGGTTTGCTCCTGGAATGCATTGTAATCTGTAGCTGTGCAGGTGATAGAATATTCTTAATATTAAGTTTAAAGCTATTTGAGCAGCGCTATGGATAAATGGGGATTAATGCATGTGCGTAATCATCCCAGGTTAGGCCAAATAAAAAAAAATCCGTTTCCGGTCGCCCGACCGTGTCTCCAGAATCGGCGCTGACCCTCAACTTTTTATTGGGGTCGCCAACAAAAATGTGTTCATTTTCGTTTATTTCGGTTTATTTCTCCATTCAAGTACCCGAAAAAAAAAAAAAAAAAA
>VMBQ01005276.1:37107-58664 GCA_007657795.1 Dreissena rostriformis
AATTTGCAATTAATAAAGAAAAGTCGAATAGTCACATTAAACAGTAATATTGTAAGCCTACGAAAGATAGAATACTAAAATAAATAATTTGAATTAAAAAATATAGTCAAAAAGTTAAATGAAACAGTACAAGAAATATAAATCACCAATTTAGGGTCAGGGAAACCGTCCTATGGAGGCCCATCCGCTGAGTGATACCGACATCGATCTGCTCTGGGAGAAGGGGATCCTTGGCACCGAGACTCCAAAGGTTTGAAAAAAAAATCAAAGAAAATGCTAATTTTAGAAATTCAGCAGACGACATTTTAGCAGATGACGAATTTCCCAGCATGCAAAGGGTTAAGGTCACTGATAAAGACTAATACTAATGACCTGTTTATAAAACAGAATTTAACATTTTTTTTTTAAATAAAAAAAGTCAGTTGACGGTTTGCATGAAAATAAAGTTTCATTTGGAAATTTGCCTTCAATGAAAACATGAAATTCCATTTAAACTTCACACTTGCCTTCATTATATAAGGTCACTGACCAATGGTGATAACAGTGATCTGATATGTAATTTACTTAAACATCTTCCGACGTAAGTTTACCAATATTTCCGGAACGTCTATAAATATTCAATTAAAACTGAAAGTCGTTCGTGGCGATATTATAGATTGAGATATAGATAGATGTATATATTTCAGTATATAAAATACATATAATGTTATAATACATATAATGTTATTTCACTATCACTAACTGTTCATTATATTATCAAAGCGGAAGAATAAGTAAGCTAACTCTTAAATCTTTCCTCACGATATTCTGCAATGCTTTTTGTAGAATATTATCTTTTCTTGCTAATAATTATTTTAACACTTTCGCTTATGAATATAAGCACAGTTTGCCAACAAGCAAGCGCACTATTTACTTTGCAGGTGCGCGTGACGTCACTCGTCAACTCCTCTATATATTTCTATGTAACCTAGCAATATCCCCGACCCTGCACTGTGCCCCGTATGGACGAAGGAAAAACATTATGCTCCTATGTACCTATCAATATTCCCGATCCTCCACTGTGCCCCATATTGGCGAAGGTAAACAATAATGCTTCTATGTATCTAGCAATATTCCCGACCGTCCACTGTGCCCCATATGGGCGAAGGTATACAATAATGCTTTATGTACCTAGGAATATTCCCGACCCTCCACTGTGCCCCATATTGGCGAAGGTATACAATTATGCTCCTATGTACCAAACAATATTCCCGACCCTCCACTGTGCCCCATATGGGCGAAGGTAAACAATAATGCTTTTATGTACCTAGCAATATTCCCGATCCTCCACTGTGCCCCATATGGGCGAAGGTATACAATAATGCTTCTATGTACCTAGCAATATTCCCGGTCCTCCACTATGCCCCAGATGGGCGAAGGTATACAATACTGCTTCTATGTACCTAGCAATGTTCCCGACCCTCCACTGTGCCCCATATGGGCGAAGGTAAACAATAATGCTCCTATGTACCTAGCAATGTTCCCGACCCTCCACTGAGCACCATGTGGGTGAAGGTAAACAATTATGCTCCTATGTACCTAGCAATATTCCCGATCCTCCACTGTGCACCATGTGGGTGAAGGTAAACAATAATGCTCCTATGTACCTAGCAATATCCCCGACCCTCCACTGTGCCCCATATGGGCAAAGGTAAACAATAATGTTTATATGTACCTAGCAATATTCCAGACCCTCCACTGTGCACCATGTGGGTGAAGGTATACAATAATGCTTCTATGTACCTAGCAATATTCCCGACCCTCCACTGTGCCCCATATGGGCAAAGGTAAACAATAATGCTTCTATGTACCTAGCAATATTCCCGACCCTCCACTGTACCCCATATGGGCAAAGGTAAACAATAATGCTTCTATGTACCTAGCAATATTCCCGACCCTCCACTGTGCCCCATATGGGAAAAAGGTGAACAATAATGCTTCTATATACCTAGCAATATTCCCGACCCTCCACTGTGCACCATGTGGGTGAAGGTAAACAATAATGCTCTTATGTACCAAACAATATTCCCGACCCTCCACTGAGCCCCATATGGGCGAAGGTAAACACTTGTGCTCCTATGTACCAAACAATATTCCCGACCCCCACTGTGCCCCATGTGCTTCTATGTACCAAACCATATTTCGGACCCTCCGCTGCGCGCCACTTGGGCGGAGGTCAACACGAGCACCACACACAGCACGATCAGGACGCCGAAGACTTTTTTTAGTATCTGAAATTATTTAATGGAGAGTAAGTTGGCTCCTTTTTCCAAGTTCCTTATTCCTTATTCGAATAAATTAAATGAATTCTTTTTATTTGGTTTTGATAACTTTAAGAATTGTATGCATTATTTTCTTAAAAACGGTTGCAAAGCGAATCTGAACTGATTACATGCGACCAAGACTTTGGTTTGTAAGCAAATATAAAACAATGAATGACGCCACAGAATATATATTCGGTTGCAAAGCGAATCTGAACTGATTAAATGAGACCAAGACTTTGGTTTGTAAGCAAATATAAAAAAATGAATGACGCCACAGAATATATATTCGGTTGCAAAGCGAATCTGAACTGATTAAATGCGACCAAGACTTTGGTTTGTAAGCAAATATGAAATAATTGAATGACAACAAGGCGTTTAGTTTCAAAGCGTATCTGAAATAATTGAATGGAGACATTTAGTATGGTTTTAAAGCGAATAATGGCGTCATAAAGTTTGGTTTCAAAGCGAATCTGAAAGGACTGAGTCAAAAAAAATCATTTGATGTCACCATAAAAATCAAAACAGGTTTCAAAAGAACAATTTTGCTACAAAGTATAACGTTCAGATATTGACGTTGACAAATGTGTCGTGTTCTGAGAAAACTGGGCATAATGCTTGTGCGTAAATTGTCATCCCAGATTAGCCTGTGCAGTCCGCACAGGCTAATCAGGGACGACAATTTCCGCTTTTATGGAATTTTTCGTTTAAATGATGTCTCTTCTTAGCGAAAATCCAGTTTAGGCGGAAAGTGTCGTCCCTGATTAGCCTGTGCGGACCGCACAGGCTAATCTGGGATGACACTTTACGCACATGCAATTTGTCCAGTTTTCTCAGAACGCTACACAAATAATGATGGTGAGATCGTGCACAAAGATATTACACACTGCGAGATGATTTTATGACTTGTAAAATGAAAATATGATAGTGCAATATGAATACAACTATAGTTTTAGTTCAATCATAATAATACAAACGGAGAAAACATTTAATTTTTAGCTGATTCGTACTACATCACACGACGTAAATATACAAATCGAGTTTTGGAAAAAAAATCGAGCATTAATTTGTTGAATTCTAAAATTAACAAATTTAGCAAACATTTGATATGCGCGTGGTTGATGCAACAATCTCAACATCTTTTATGTTTTTATTTCGACAGAACGTCGTTAAGCTAATAAAAAAAAAACGTAAACTCATATTATAATTATTATTTTACTGTGCAGCATCGCACTAAATTGCACAGATATTTAGTCAATATATGTATATACTATTTACCATTTTGAAGTCCGAATTAAGTCAAGTAATATGCGTGAGCCTAGCACGTCTGTATCTGATGGTTCACGAACTCTTAAACAGTTATTTGGTCAGATTTTAGATATGAGGTCACTAACAGGCCCGACGGCTCCTAGTTAATACTTGCGCTTCCGTATACACGTAAATTTGTTAAAGGTTATGTACACATATATAGCCGAAAATGAATTGTGTTATTTTACCTGATATAGTTCTTGAGACATTCATAAATGAAACTTTGTAAGACTTCAGGACAAGACAAACGGATTTTAATTAAAAAGCTGATATCAGCCTTTGCCTTTACCTTTTTATGTATTAATAAATAACTCGTTTTAGTATAATTTAACGATAATATACAAATCTATAACCCGAGTGATCTAATCTGTGTGATTTCTACTTAAATAGATCCGTTGTTCCCTATATTGCCTAAACTGATTTATTTCGTTTAATTGACTCAAAAAGTCTTAATATGAAGATAAAAATGTTCACCACACAAACAATTATAATGATTTTTCCTTCACTACTTACGGATAACTAATTTAAGCAAGATAACAGTCTTGAATAAACATCTGCGACAGAGGTACGAACGTGAATATTTAAAAAACTGTATCTAAGGAATTTGTCGCCTTGGACACGGTCTTCGTCAATTACAGAAGAACAGAAGGAATCTATTGTAACTGATAAAGATTAGTTGAAGACTAACATGTAACGATGGATTTCTGTTGTTCTTGTCAGCGACATTTTTATATATAAATTAGCATTATTAAAAATTCAATGGTAGGCTACGCGGCACTTAATGCAATTAATGCCACTTAATCTTTGCTGCATTTCAATGTATAAATTTTCTTGCCTATTTTGTGTTATTGTNCCTCCATTCGTTCATACAACCGTGGCTGCAATATTACACTGAATAAGTCGATAAGCAACACCCCCTGTCAGCTCTAACAGAACCTACATGTAAATCAGCAAAACAGCTCGCCAGGTATTACTCAGCCACATCTTCGAGCGAGCAAACCGTGAGGCCAGTCCTAGAAATGGAGATACATGACTTGCACAACGGGGATGAAATGTCTGCACATTCTCAATTTGTGTAAAACAATGAACAAAATATTTGCAGCATGGAACTCTTTAGGGGAGCTTCATTGAGCAATTGCACTATTACAAAGCCACATTAGAATAAACACCAAATGTTTCCCCATAAAATGTTGACTATCAGATCCAGCAGTTGAATATCAAAATATTTAGATATAAGACAAATTTAAAGTTGAACAATTTTTTGAACTTGACAGTTACTAGCAAGTTAAAAGTTGAATAAACTTGTTCCTAGCAAGTTAAACGTTGAATAAACTTGTTTCAAAATTTAAAATCAGTTCCTTATACTTGTTTTATGTGTTGAATTAAATACAACTGTACTAAATTGCAGATGAAATAATTAACTTTCATGGCTTGAGTTACCTTTAATCAACGCTTCAATTGTCACCTTAATTCGCGAATATCAACCTTAAAATACTCGAACAGAGATATAAAAAACAACAGCTTATCCTAGTTTTACCTCTGGAAAAGTAAAATCCGTATATATATATATATTTAAAATTAATCCATAACACACTCTCTTCCCACTCAACTTCTCAAGCTGATGTCAAGTGACCGTGACATTCTTGTCGCGTGTTTGCTGCTCGACTATTATTAAAAGTAAAAATGATCTAATAAATCGTTGAATTCTATTTTATCTGTGTTACGAACTACAATAAAAAAATAGCATTTATCTATAGACAGCTCGATATTATACGTTCAAAGAAAAATTTAAATAGTAAAACTTCAGAACTGCTTTTCTTCGCGCGGGAATGATGAATAACACAACCTTTAGGGGCGGGTAGTATCTGGTCCCGAAACTAAGATAACAACTGGTGTTGCCTCCCTTAAAGCATACAATTTTGAGTTGTTTTGTATGCTCGGATATGTTTTTATTGTTTGAAATCAAAGGAAAAATATAAATATTAGGATTGATTCTTATTTTTCGTGCTTTTATGCAGTATGAACGCTCAGGGCGAGTATTAAAAATTTGCCGAGAAGCGCTAGCAACTATTACCTTATAGGAGTGACATTTTTTTTTTAATACAGCAATGTCGATTTACCATGCAGTTGGTACGTACCAAATGTAGAAAATAAACTTAACCGGAAAAACAATAATCCGGATTGCTATTTATAAAGTTGTAAGTACATCAGGCAAAAGTTATACCGCACCCTGGACTAAATAGACCTTTACTTAGACTAATGGTGGTGTTTAAAAACAGTAATCGGTGATATAGGCGGACGGACTACGCAATATTGATGTGATAAAAACTAAAATAAAGTAAAAGTTAATTTTCAATTTATTTTTTGTATTTCACCATATTATATTTACATTATTTTAAGATTGGCTATTAAGTGAACTGATAAAATAGACAACTTTCGTTTTTGCGATTTTTGTAAATGAATATGTTGTTTTTTTTTGCACAAAGCAATAACACTGCAAAGTGGTTGTCAATAATATACATGTAAGATGAAAAGTACATTGTTGGGAAGATGAGTGATTTTCCTATCAACATTCGATATTTCAATAAAGTATTATTTAATGCTTAAAAGTACGGTTTCGTTACAATCTTGCTGGGTATATAAAAACAAATACATGATTCGTTCTGAAGCGTACGTATGCAAACTTGTGCGTTAGAACACCAAATCGGTATTTGTCCATAAACAACAATTGTATCTAAGCAGTGTCCCTCAAAACATTCACGTGAATTGAACTCATAATGCATTGCCGTTTTTTTTGTGTTTTTTTTGCAGATGTTTTTTGTTTTAACCAAGGAGATGCGTGTATGTATGTATAGGCCCGAAAATAAATATGTCCGCGAACGTTTCAAAAATCTTTGGGGGAGGTAAAAATAGCATACATTATTTAAAAAGAATTCGTCGCGTCATATTTACCACTCGCAGGTGTGTTGGAAAGCATGCAAATTTAGCACAAGTCTCAATCAACGAAACTGTACCTTAATCAATGATGAATTTACATATGAATGTGCGACGTAAGCGGAAACTACTCCTTTTACCCGAAACCCAAAAAAGTTAGATGTTAAACAACCTTTCAAGATTGGCGAAACCGTGTTAAGCGGAAACGAACAATTTTCACGACTAATACTCTTTCTGGGTGCATTATTTCACTCTACCGGTAGATTCCTTAATTTCCACTACGATTGTATGTAATTCCATACTAAAAAGGAAATGGGCCTTCACCGATGCTTTCCGACTCTTTAGCATCTTTCCGCTGAATTCCTTGCGTTGGGTTAATTAAATTGACAATATCCACGTGTCACGCACGTGGAGGCTCAATTCTGTTAGACAAGCACCAGCAAAACATATATAATTATCCAATTTTCTTAAAATGGTGCTTATGTGAGCACTGCTAATTATACAGCGCTCGCTTTATACAATGTTCAAGATCTCGTGGCGCGAGATTGCGTGAGACTTCGCACCAGACCTCGTGATTTTCAAAAGCATACGGCTCCCCTTTGAAGATTCAATTATTCTTTACCTATACACTGTCACGCATATGCGTTGTAACTTATTAATTACACGTTATTGAGGCATCGTTTTTTCTCTCCTTCCGCGTTTTAAGCATGTTTATGATTTAGTGTACTTTATGGGTTACCAGCATATACAATTCGAATGGCTGCTTTGCACACATTAAGGTTTTAAGTTCATAATCGAGAACTTGGTCTTCATTTATTCTTTTACTGGCATTTGATTGCTTTGTCGAACTTGGGCCTGTATTCACCAGCCCATTTTTAGACTTAAGTACAAAGTAAAGACTTGGACCCAATAAATCTTAATTCAAAGTTTGAAAAGATGCAGACTAACGATGGTGCTGATGTCACAAGATGACGTTCTATATGAATCGTGTCATTTGAGGTATAAAATCTCAAGTTAGACTCAAACACAAAGAATATTTTTGACATCACAGTTTTAATAATATTCTTTTTTCTTAGACTTTAGTCTCAGAAATGGTTGATGAATACTTGGAACCAACAATCATGCCTTTAATGTACCCTAAAACACATCAGCTTGGACGCACATCACACAAACAGTGACATGGTTCAACAACGAGTGTTCATTAAACCGGGAACGTGACGTCAACAACTGTTAAGACGCCATATATAAGCCTCGCTCTGGGAAAACATGGCTAAATGCAAGTTTCGTCCAAATGTAAGATTTATAACTGTATTCGAAGAAAGCGCTCTGAAACCGTCAATAAATTTTGATTGTGCATCAACTTAACAAATACAGGTAATTATATACATGTTAATTGGCCCTGTGGTATAGCTCATTCATTTTACTGATTATAACTTCAAGATGTATCCAGCAGCCTTGTTTTTCTTGTTATATCGAGAAAGATTGAGACTGTATTCAAGGGGAAAACTAGGGGCTAAGTTCCACACAGTAATATTAGCCTCGTTCTGAAAAAAAACCTGGTTGAATGCATGCGCGTAAAGTGTCGTCCCAGATTAGCCATAGCGGACTGCATGGACGACAGTTTTTGCCTAGACTAAAATTTTCGTTCAGAAGACACTTACTCTAAACGAAACATTCCATAAAAGCGGAAAGTGTCGTTCCTGATGAGCATTTGCGGACATGCATTAAGCCCAGTTTTCACAGAACAAGGCTCACATAATAGTATAATAAATTTGCAACAGCATTACGTCATCATTAAGAAAAACGGTTAATGTTTCACACATCCTATATCACTTAACAAATATGCGTACATAGTCACTAAACAGGGGCATGATATATTTATCCAAAAATTGTCTTGACACGTGACCAACCAACGAAACAAGTAGAGCACGTGACCATATGAAAATCTGCTGGTACCTCCCCGCCTCTGAGCGAACGTCATATCCAGTGTGTTTCCCGGCTAAACATTGTGGTTCAACGGTGAGTATATATCAGGTTCCCGAAGTCTGTAACCATTTTTAACCCCGAGTAATCTTCCGCCACTACCGGCGTAGGACAATTTTCTTTTGCACGTGCGCCGTGTTGGAAACGACGGCGGTACAGCGGTGCTCGTGCTGGGATAAATATACCCTCACGCATTTGCAAGAAAATAAACATTAGCTCTTTCGAAGGATCCCCGCGTGGCGGTTGACATCTTAACTCGATCGGGAGATCACAAAATCGTCGGCTGATAATAATAGGTGGAAATGGACCCAATTATTTCATTATTATAATCATTTTTCATTATTTGCTAACATATTCGTTCTTGTTATCCGTTTTGTTGTCTAATTTGTCAGGCGGGGAAGGTCCTTTTTATAGCTCTCTTGGTTTAAATGATGTACAGGAAAATTAATTCCACAAAAATCGTCAAGAAGTACATAAAACGGCGGGTTAAAGTCAAAACCTCGCGTTGGACGCGACCACGTTGCGCGTGGATCCGATTTCTTTAAATAACAGTCTTCATAAGGGTGTAAAACCATGCAAACATTCATAGCGACGCGTTTACAGTTCGAACGGTTAATTGTAAATCAAGAATCGTATTGAAATCTTTGAACGAAAATCAAAAACGTTCGAGGGACAATTGAGCAATTAGCGGCATACATCAAAGTAATCTGTCATCGCTTGATATGTCTATGGGCTTATTTTCATCTGGTTTTCCGATCCGGATTTCTTTTTTAAAAATACTAATGGAAGAAAAGTGTATTAATTCTTTTTAATATTTCTCTGATATGTTTTCCAGCCGTCTATTTCGGAAGCGTTCGACAGGGCGAGATGGAAACGTCCGTCAGCGCTAGAACGTTTGAATGTTGGGGGAAAAAAATGCGTCAGAAATAGCGAGTGGCAAAAAGAAGGCGTGGCAAAGCCAGCGGATCGACGCAATTTTTAAATATTGTTTTGCAATTCTTTTTTCGTTTTTTTCCCAACACATTGTTTTTCAAGATTGCAAACAAATACATATAGAATATGAAAAATAACACNAAAATACGGTATTTAAGAACTTTCCTTTTTTCGTCATTCGTGGTTTACAGTGCCTTTAAAGGTTAAATTTCACAAAAAAAGTCAACAAATCAGGACTGTTACTTTATCATTAATCATCCATTTTTTAAATTATTTACCGACACTATTCACAATTAGGCTGTGTGTCATGTGTGTGTTACAACCGTCTCCCCACCTCAAAGTTCAAGGTAACACATACAGGTCGAAGGTTAAATTTAGACATTATCAGCCTGTCAAGACTGTACTCTCACCATTTACCATTGATTATGTAAGATAATTGACCGTCTATGTTAAGCGCGTGGTGAGACCCTTGTTCAAAAGTCAACCCCACACCAAGGGCCTAAATAATGCATGGTTCAGCTTGTTCAATAATTACGCCAAATGTGTCATTGTCGGCTCCGGTACTACTTAAAAGTACCTCGGGTACTCTAAAGTATACTACATTTACAATGTACCCCTTAGTACGTAAACTACGAGTAAAGGCACCCGGCCAATATTAGACTGTAAATGACGTGTGTGAAGTTAGCCAATTTAGACTATTAAGTAGGGATGGGATTCGAATACTAAAATGATATTCTAATATGCGTTTGCCCTTATTCGAATATATTCGAATATTCGATTTAAGACATAAGATGAAAATGTCCGAACTTACCCCGTCCGGAGTAAAGTACTGTTCCTCATTGCCGCACATACCACTTTTAATCGTTTTGTATATGCATCTTTGTAAAAGGAGATGGAGTTATCATTTATGAGATCGATACATGATTATGTTTCTCTTTATATTCGCTTAATACATTTTATTTTCATAACATTTATTTATTTCACATGTTGCCGGTAAACATATTACCGTAATTCTGATTTATTTCAATATCATTTTGGGTTACTTCCCTTAGATAATATTTGTTCTTTTGTTTTCGCATTTTTTTTAGTACGGACTCCAGAACATCGAGGATGTCAAAACTTTGATAGAACTTTGCTAATATATCAATTATATTCCTATTTGTACTTTAAAATAAATACAAACAAAAACCTTAGTGCACAAGTTGTTTTGTATTAACACAAAGAAAACGTAGCAACAACATACTGGTACAACATTCAGACAACATGTATATTAAACTAGTATTCAAGTTTCGTAATTATTATGTACATGCAGTGTGCACACGCAAAAACGGTTTATCGCTATAAAACGCGNAACATTTATCCATAATTCAATTCAAATTCTTCTTTGTATACACGCTTAAATGCATTTCAAATGCATACTATATAGTCTCAAATAAGCCACTTAATCATTTTTTTTAAAGATAAACACGCTTTTGTAATTTTACAAAGACACATTCTCACGTTAATCGGTGTTTTGGCAGTCTTATATATCAATCCTCATGCACAAAAAATAATTTTAAGATTCTCATCCTGGATTTGACAAAAACCGGGTACATTTATACTTTCATGTATTATACCATCTTAACAATTTATGATTGTCGAGACGATATTGCGTTATTTAAACTGATTAATAATTAATTGATACATGTACTTGCAAGTGTGTTACTTTGTATATCTATCTTTGATGTGGTTAAATAAATATTTAGCTAAAAAACTTCTGTTTCGGTTTCAACTGACAGGACTTAATATACCCCCACACTGCTTTGTCTCAGGAATAGCAGTTATAAGCATAGCTAATTTCAAGAGAAAAAAAAACATAGAAATAAATTAATTGCGCACGTGGACATTGTATCTTGCAGACCGAGACTTATAGTGATGACCTGCGTAAAGTTTGTACTCAATAGCTTGGGGAATGTGAAAGAAGTTCCATAAACTTTATATAATGTTATGCGGAGAAACCGAGAAAACAACCCACCGACCGACAGACAGAGTGACTCCAATATACTGCATGTCAAACATGGCTTGCAGTGGTATCAATATGGATGCACATATATTGTTGAATAGTTTAATCAACTTTTAAATGTACATAGTAAACACATAAATTTTTTTGTTCATAATAAATCTGCAAAGCCCAAAACTTCGGCTCTACTTAGTCACAATCGGGTTACTTTTGTACGACTTGAAGCTTATTTCTTTGTGTAATGTTCTTTGTTCCTTGCGATGTTCAATCAAATCAAAACAGTGTGATAAGGTTTATTGGCATGGGCCTGTTTCTTTACCAAACTAGCTTATTTCCTCGGACTGCAACATTTACACTATACTCTTTTAAAATAATTCACTACGATCAGTATCAACAAGAGTTCTTCATTATATTTACGAAGAATAACCCCTTACCCAGCATGTAATAATATATAGATCGTTGATAAAAAAAGTTACTCTTGGGGCGCGGCCAGTTTGGGTTGTGACCCTCCGCGTTTGCCCAATTTGACTCTAGGGACATGATGTTAACATATTGTGCTGTAGAAGAAAATCTGTGTTAAATACAAAATATCAAATCAGTACCCGTGTGGATTCAGAAAAAAATAGTTAAAACTATTTTTATATACAAGTCTTCATAACCTTGTGATATCGATTGTGAGGGCAGTGTTTACCCCATTTGCATAATGTAACAAAACGCTATAGGACTACTATACGATTTTAAACACCAAAAACAAAACATACTGATCTTATGGTTTCAGAGAGGTTCCTTTGCTAATAGGTATATAAAAAATCATAAAGTAGTACATAATCTAACTGGAAAAAAGTGTATAACTGTTGACATTTCTAATGTACTGTTACAACCCGTTTTGTAATAAAAACCCGAATTGTAATAATTATTACNCGTCCGACTTCAGATCGTGTCCGACTCACGATCACTTTATGTCACGCAGTCAAGTCTTCGACAAATTGTGTACCATTAAATTAGGGGAGTTCTTTAGGGCCATATTACCGCTGACCCAGCCCTGAAAGAAAATGAGAATACAATTAAACATTGACACCTATATTTGGTATTGATTTGAAAAATAGCCTTCAATGCACATCTTTGTTTAAATCTCGAAACCTTTCCAATTGATTCAATAAATGCACAGTTTCTACTTTAGAAAATTACGTTACACAAATACTATATGTATTTATAAAGGTTTGTGATACACAAATCTGTATGGACTGTGGATCCTGTGTTTTGACAGGTTTATTACACAATGACTTCACTTACGGTGATGAGTAATTTCCAAAGATCAAAGTAGTCCGTCCTCCTTGTCCCCCTCCGTTTGATGTTAGTAAGGGTATAAGGAAAAGCAGTAAAATAATAGGTAATCCTGAAAATAGAAGTAATGCCCTTTTGGAACCTCAACATTTAAGGTACAAGTATGAGTATCTCTACATCTGTAGATGTTAACTTAAAAAACGGTTGGTACGTGCAAAATTAAGGTTACTGATAAATTAATAAATTAAAAACCTAAAAACCTTTATAGCATTATTATCAGATGGGGTAATCACGTGACAAACAAGATGGCGACGTCCATGCCGAGATAGGTATTTTTCGCCGTTTTATACCTTTCATTTCCTTTATTAATGTAACATAACCGCATATGCATAGTAATTATTCTTATATCATAAATATTATGTTACAGAGAATGTTATTAATATGAGAAGAATACTTAGATGTTTTAATTATGTAGAAAATGTTAAAAGTTTATTTACATCAATAATTATAATTCAATTACAGATAATGTTAATGATATGAGTTACAGATATTAGTAATATTGTAATAGGAATGATGAAATGTTTTAATAGTTATAAATAAGGTTACTATTATATTTAATAAGAAATCTTTAAGTTGTGTCATATAACGGCTTATGGCCATGATTATAGGATTTGAAGATTAGCGTTCTTTCGCAAGTAGAAACATGACATACCTTACATTCACTGTAAAAATACACCTAATCAGCAATTTGAAAGGTCAAAGATACAATAAAGGAATTTGTCCTTAGATACTATATTATCCCAGTTGATAAAATGGTCAGAGGTATTGACAAGAGGTTAATAGTACCCACACATGGTCAACAAACAGCATAGATAAGAGGGTCACCTATTTGCATAGGATACACAAGTTACGGTAATGGCAAATATAACGGGATTACTCCATACCAATATAAATCGATTAGATTTTAGTACATTTGCCAAGCAAGTAGAAACATGCATAGATTTTTCTTTCAGAACATTCCAATTAGTCAACCAATCCTAATAAGCCCAGGCCTTGGTGACCAATGGACATTACGAATGTAAATTAACCTGGGGATAAAATACGGTGTTTTTAGTTAGTAGGCAGACTCTGCGGGTAGATTTGAAAGAACGTTGTCTTAACAGTTAGAATTGTAATTTATAGAATATTAGAGTGGAAAATAAAATAAATAGTTAGAAATCATTCAGAGACTTGTGTTTTGTCATTCAGAGACTTGTGCGTTCATAAAAGATATCTTACATACATTAATAATCCGCTACGTCACAATTAATTTTAAAAATGCCGCTCAATTTCCAGCCATATCAGCAAGAACGTCATTAGCGTTTATTTCGTATTATTATACGCTCTATATCTCGAGTTTACTCGCTGCGAAATTTCTTATCGGGGTGACCTAATTACAGATTCACTAAGAAAATTCGCAGCGAGTAAAGGCGAGCTATAAACCGATTTTAATTTGTATTTGTATTAAATATATAGACTTTAATCACCAATGGGTAGACTGGCGAAAATTCATAAAGAACATTAATATAGTTTGTGATAATCTGTTTTGAACAAATGATTTTCATTAGCCTAATAACCTTGCTACACATGTATTTAAACCTCCGTTTGATGTCAGCAAGGGTATAAGGAAAAGCAGTAAAATAATAGGTAATCCTGAAAAAAAGAAGTAATGCCCTTTTGGAACCTCAACATTTTGTGTACAAGTATGATTATCTCTACATCTGTAGATGTTAACTTAAAAATACGGTAGGTACGGTAGGTTTATTTCGTATTGTTATACGCTCGATATATCGACTTTACTCGCTGCGAAATTTCTTATCGGGGTGACCTTACTACAGCTCCACTAATAAAATTCGCAGCGAGTAAATTCGAGCTATAAACCGAGTTTTAATTTGTATTTGTTTTAAATATATAGACTTTAAACACATATGGATAGACTGGCGAAAATTCATAAAGAACGTTAACATAGTTTGCGATAATCTTTGAACAAATGCTTTTGATTAGCCTAATAACCTTGTTACACATGTATTTAAACCTCAAAAGTAAGGTTAAATTATTCCATAAAATCACTGCTCAGTACTACTGCAAAGACAACACGTGGACGTATCATACATTTTGTTAAATAAGCACATAATGGCATGTAAATTGATATAAATTGTAACCATGTTATTTTGTCAGACATAAAGCGGTTCAAGTTACCGGTATGTATTTTATTTTGTGTGCATGGGATCGATTATTGTTTGTCTTTATCCTTATGTGTTTAAGTACTAAGTAACATTAACTCTGAAACTAGTTCGAGTTTGGGTCGCTTTTTTGGAGAAGAAATGGTAGCGAATATGTTAACTAGCAAGATCTGTGTGGTAACTACTTACTGTATATAATACCGATCACATTGTGTTCTATACTTAGTTAGTTATCAGTAAAACCGACCAATAACAAGAAAATAAACATTTCAAAATGCATTTTCTTTCGTATAACTGTCTAGTAAATACATCATTTACGGTTAAAATATTAAATATATTACATATTTGTGAATAAAAGCCATGATTTTATTAACACTTTCGCTTATATGAATATAAGCAGCTATTTTCCAACAAGCGTGCGCAGTCTATACTTTGAGGTGCGCGCGACGTCACTCGTCAACTCGTCTATATGCTGCTATGTTACAGGCTACAACACACTAAATAGTTTCCTTATATATTTCAATGTTAAAACGACAACTTTGAGCGAAAATAAATACAACATTTTGCACATAGAGACCCCCATAACCAAACCTTTTTTTAACGGGCATTCTTAGCTGAATCGATTTCAGCAATAAAAAAGATATGTCATGTACGAACCAAGGAAGAACTCGACACAAATCAAAATCGACTGTTTTTGCACCTTCTTTTTTTCCGGCCGTTTTCTAGTGGAATGCAACCTTTTCCAGTGCATTTTTTTTCAATTAAAGTCTCTGACTATTTATATTTCAGGGATTTAGTAGTGAACGCCTATGCTTACCCTATCAATATCTCCAAAAGATGAAAACAGGACAACAGTATAAAGTATAAAACATGCCTTCGAGTAAAATATGATGATTCTTTTAAGGTTACGCATGCGCAATTAATTTCCTTCTTTGTTATATATAGAATTCGCAAGCTTTGATCTCAATTTTTTCCATGACGAGCGCATAGAAAGATTTATCACTATACATGACTGGAAAGGTGGTTTCGTAAGCTTACAAAAAATCTGCACTAGAAAAAATTCTATACGTTGTAACTCAAAATAATTACCTTAGAACATATGCACCGGTTTAAAAAGCACCGCCACGGCCATCTTGAATGCAAAAATATGCCCTACTATTGAGGCTGGCAACCACCAACATACAAAGAAATGCACAAATCAGGCCTTTTGCCCTGTGACTTACACATGTACCTTTAAACTGATACCAAAACTTATCATTTGAAATGCATTTTTAAAATCTTATGCACCAGGACCTGCATCATATGTGCTTAATAGCAAACTGGCTGCATGTAACCCCCCAAATTCCACTTCCTATTAGTTTTATGTAACCTTAAGAGAGTACAGCATTAATCGATTATTTAGTATAATGTAACCTACATATCAACACTCCCGACCATGCACTCGGCCCAATTCGGGCGGAGGTAAACAATAATATAATGCTAAAATATGTACCAAACAAAATGTCCGACCCTCCGCTGAGCGCCAGTTGGGCTGAGGTCAACACGAGCACAACAAACAGCACGAACAGGAGGCAGACGGCTTTTTTAAGATTCTGAAATTATTGAATATCGACATTGAGTTTGGTTTCAAAGCACATCTGAAATGATAAAACGACGACGAAAAATTTGGTTGCAAAGCGAATATGAAATTACTTGAATGTAAACACGTGGTTTAGTTTCCAAATATGTGTCGTGTTCTGAGAAAACTGGGCATTATGCATGTGCATAATTACATAAGTAAAGTAATGTATCCAAGTCACAGTTTAACCTTACGACTATCATCTTAATAGGTTTCACTCGTTCATATTTCCAAACATTTCCGTTAAATAAATTAGATGTATGTATGGTAAATTACGTAACTAAAATGTACTTCTTTTCTTCAAACGTAGATAAATCTCTATTATATGGTGAATCGTAGGCCGTCTGGAAATTTTAAAGAGAGTAGCCTACTGATGTATTCTTAACATAGTCGATTACAGTACCATCTAGCCTGCATGATGGAGAGTTATATTTTATGTTAACTTATGAATGAGACGAATCCTCTTAACATTTGCACACGTCTCAATACTTTTGTTTAGGTCGTAATTTTGTACATGTATATACATTCATCATGTTCATCATTATATTCAGTTTGTCCCTACTTTCCAATAGACCAGAACTCATTGAAAACCGGTGACTTCCCGTTGCAATATAATTCCGTTACTGCCGTTATAAAAACAATACTACAATATTGGCAATACATCGTTTTAGGTAAAATATCATTTTTTATATAAATACTTCAGGAAGTTCGTTATTTTATGTATTTGATAACTCTTTTTAAAAGGTAAAATACAAATATTGATGTTAAAGTTGTGTCCGACGTATAAACCAGTTGAGTAGTACACAATAAACAATTGCTACGGTCGGTGGGGTAAGATATATTGATGTCGATTTATTGAAAAATACAACTGTATGGAGTACTTAACTACTTAAACAATACGGCTGTAGTAAAGATTCATTTAATTGGTGTTGTTTCTATTTCTAACCAGTCTGCTCCGCAAATTTTGTTGGAGGTACTACTCGTATTCTCTATTTGTTAGTGTACAATTTATCCAAAAAGAAAACACAATTCATAATCACTTTCTTTCTGAATAATTTTATTTTAATATATATGATTGTGATTAGTATTAGTACAATCAGCAACCAATTTAAAACCAGACATATAATTACAATGATTCGAATTCAAAATAAATTGTTTTGTTTAATTTACCATCAAATAATTGTATGGTTGTAACAACATGCATTTATTTGTAATTGAAATATTGATTTGATTGGTTGTTAGTATTAATATTTTGTTTCCATGTTGATTAAAAAATAATTTTAAATACTTTTCAATTATTGAATGCACATTCATATTCTGTATTATTGATCGGGCAAACATAATGAAGCAGAGTATATATATGAATCTGATTATGCACATATCCACAAACATATAAATCAAACAATGTTTGTCTTTTGCCAATTATGAACGTTAATCTTGTAAAAGGTTGTTTTTTTTGCGAGTAGATGGAACTCAAATTTACAAACACTCGTTTTCCGTGACATACATTCAATGTGTACATATTTTATAAATATTTGTTGTAAGCGTGCGTTCGTCGTAAATTCGATTGTTTTTTTTTCAGTTTCGCCGTTAATCGCAATAATTTGTTAATTAAAAATTGTCAAGTGGCGATTAACCCATTTATGCCTAGCGTCTAGAAAAAAGGCCTTGGCAAACAGCGTAGACCCTGATGAGACGCCGCATCATGCGGACTGCACATGCTAATCTGGGATGACAATTTACACACAAGCATTATGCCCAGTTTTCTCAGAACACGACTCACATGGGAATGGAGATATTGAATAAGGTTTCAAAGCAAATGTGATGTCGCGTTTGGTTTTAAAGCACACAATTTGAAAATGAATGAATAACGACATGAAATTTTGTTGCTAAGCGAATCTGAATGGACTAAATAAGAAAGATCTTTTGATTTGAACATAACAATCAAAAAAAGGTTTCAAAAGAAAAAATTTGGTACAAAGTATGACATTCAGATATTAATGTTTACATATTATGATGGGGTGATTGTGCACAGAAAAATACAAATTGAACAATGCGAGATAATTTTATGAGTTGTAAAATAAAAATATGATATTGAAATATGTAAACAACTATATTTTTAGTTCAGTCATAATATTAACAACGGAGAAAACATTTAATTTATAGCTGATTCGTACTTCATCACAAGACGTAAATATACGAATCGAGTTTCGGAAAAAATCGAGCATTTGCGGTATTCTAAAATAAACTATTTTAGTAACCAGTTGATATGCGCGTGGTTCATGCATCAATCACAAAATCATGTATGTGTTTATTTCGACAGTACGTCGTTAAAGCCTCTATAACGCTAAAAAAATCAACGAAAATTTCGTAATATATTTCGTAAAATAAAGTTAACATTTAAATAATCAGTGTTCCTTATAGCAATAGCCAAAATTTCAACTTAAGATGTGCTCTGGTAACATATATTTAACACGATATAAAATGCTCTTTTTATTTTTGTATGGCACAATAAATTCCATTTTAATTTCCCGCAACGATATCTATTCATACGACAAATGAACACTAAAATGAGAAAAGAATATGTGTTGAATATATTTTACCACAAACAAACAAAAAAGAGCATTTTGTATCGTGTTAAATCTATGTTACCAGACCAAATCTAGTGTTGAAATTTTGGCATTCGCTATAAGGAACACTGATTGTTAATGGGTTAACTTTATTTTACGAAATATTTAACGAAATTTCCGTTGATTTTGAGTGTTATAGAGGATTTAAGCTAATCAAAAAAACGTTAACTCATATTATAATTATTATTTTGTTGTGCAGCATTGCACTATATTGCACAGTTATTTAGTCTATAAAAGTAATATAAAATTTACCATAAGTCAATATATGTATACTATTTACCATTTTGAAGTCCGAAGTATGTCCACTAATATGCGTGAGCCAAGCGCTTCTATGTCGGATGGTTCACGAACTCTTTAAACAGTTAAACAAGTAAAACTTAGTAATTTATTTGATCAGATTCATAAATAAAAAGTTTTGTCCGTTTACGTAACGATATAAATACATACACGTAAATAAATATATATAATAAATAAATATATACGTTTCCCGCAACGACGGTTATAAAAACGATTAGGTCATTAAAAGGCCCGAAGGCTCATCTCGTAGTTAAAACTTCCACTTCCGTATACGCAACGTTACCCGTTTTGCAGCTCCGCATAACATTTTTTAAATCGAAAGCCGCAATGCACTTTTATAGATTAAATCTTAACCCATTTATGCCTAGTGGACTCTCCCATCCTTCTAAATTGGGTCAATTTATTTCCAAAATTAGGGATGTCTAGTATATTTATTTCTATATTTAGAATATTTCTTACAGAAATTTCTTTAAGCAAACAACGCTTTTATGACATTTTTCATTTAAATGAAGTCTCTTCTTAGCAGAAATCCAATTTAGGCGGAAAGTGTCGTCCCTGATTAGCCTGTGCGGACTGCACAGGCTAATATAGGACGACACTTTACGCACATGCATTATGCCCAGTTTTCTCAGAACACGACACATATGGCAAAGGTCTGGCTGAGACAGACAATTTCGCACTGACGTACACACATCAAGAAGGGCAAACATGCAGACGTATAGACGAATAGGCGGACAGTCCGACTATATACCTCCGTCTTCAATAAGGGGCATTCAAATATAAAAGCTCGGTTTGCTGTTCTTTTTGTTAAAAAAAATCAATAGCGTTGTTTATAACATTCAACTCAGACATGGGGTGTACATCTGATACGTACCTATGTTTATATATTTCCATATATAATATAAAGTCTGTCATTAAATAATGGAAAGCTGTCACATTAATTTGTTTCATAGAAAAAGTTCTACGAGAATAATTTCGCTTCATCGACCGGGTGCATATTTTCTGATCAATTTCAAACCCGCATGTACTGAACACGTATAGCCCCGTCACACCGGACTGGCGTCCTTACAGCGACCTACGACTGTGTTTTTAGAAATTTCTGATTGTCGTAGTAAGGTCGCCAATGACTTTTTCTGTAAAAATGCTGTTTTTCGCCTTCCCGTCACACCAGCGTCCTGGTTTATGGCGTTCTGCGCGTCCTCACTTAATACGTCCCTCGCGACCTTACCGCGTTCTTACGGCGACCAAAGCCGACCATACGGCGTCCTTGGCGTTCTTACTGCGTTCTTATTGCGACCATGGCGTCCCCGCAGCGGCGACCACACGGCGACATACCTTGCAGTCAATGATCATCTTCTGTGGGTTTGAGCGGCGACCACACGACGTCCATGGCGACCTTACAGCGACTCTACCACGTCCCTACTACGACTATTGCGTCTCTACGGCGTCCCTACGACGCCCTTAAACGAACGCCGTTAGAACGCCGGACTTCGGCGACCACTTTGAACATGATCAAAGTGGTCGCCGTGGGCTCGCGTCCTAAGCAATTTTCGGCGTCCTCACTTCGACCTCTTGCGTCATTACTGCGTCTCACCGGCGACTATGGCGTCCTTACTGCGACCTGGGTCGCCGTAAGGACGCAGTAAGGACGCCAGTCCGGTGTTACGGGGGTATTACATAGAGGATATTTGTTCATGTCAGTGTAAGATCGTTTGTTATTTCACGAGTGATCATAGAAAATATATTTTCACGAGTGGCGAAGCCACGATTGAAAATATTATTTTTCTATGATCACGAGTGAAATAACAAACGATCTTACACTGACATGAAAAAAAAATCTGTTTCTTTTATGCCCCTTTTTCAAGAAAATAATTAATAATAATTTCCCTTTCGCTGAAAAGTGACCCTCTCTCCCGTGGCGTGCCTCAATACATTGAAATGACGTCATTTTGTTGACGAAATGACGTCATTATTCCAGGGAAATTCTTCAGTTAAACTCTTTTACAATGTAAATAAACAGTAAAAAAAAACATAAAATTAAAAGAAAAT
>VMBQ01005277.1:0-60019 GCA_007657795.1 Dreissena rostriformis
TGAGCGCTTTAAATTTGGTTAATGTTGGCCATCTGCAGTAATAAGATTTGAAGTATTTTCTTCTAAGATGTGAGTATATACATGATCTGCCGAATGCGGGATTTAAAAAAAAAGTATTTTGACATTTTAAGTTTATACTGAATCTTTATCGTTTCGACTGAAGTATCACCCTTTTTCTAAAACAATTATCTTGCTTTCCCTCCCTCACCTTCTATACAATATTTATATATAAATATAAATAGAAGAAACTCAACTTAATCAGCAGACATCATAACAGTTGGTGGAGATTGATTGAATACAATTGTTGATTGCACTCGGTATTATACCTTCTAAATAAGTATTAATTATTAAATATACCTGATGTTATATATTGACGTGTTTTATTCACAAAGACGTTTATTTGTCAAATTTCATGCAATCCGATATTTATACAGACTTTCTCTGCAAAAGCACAGGAAAATCTTTTTTTCTAGTTCAAACGTTGTACCATCTATTTGTCCGTAAGACGAGTACAACAGTGGGATTACTGTTTTTAGAGGTTATTGATAAAAAAATCGTTAACGCATTTCATTTAAAAAAAATGAAAACAACAAACACAAATAACATAATTGTCCTCGCTCATGTGCCGATGACATTCTGCTCCATGTCTTACATTATGTGTTGTGAGAAGATGAACATTTAATTTATACTTTATGTGATGCTTTGTGTAAGTTTATAGATTATTTTTGTATGAGAACATGTTGAAACGAATGCAAACACACCTACACACGCGTCATGCTTACAAACACATACATGGATAATATTGAAACCATCCTGAATAATTTTATGACGAATGTTTGCAATTGGAATGTTATGCAATTATAGTATAGCTCTGTTTATACCTAAATTAATAATGAACATTGTAGACTCTAAATATTTGCATAGCAATTGATTCTACTGTTTAATCAACTGATTTATTCCATCGCAAACTTCTGAACTCTGTTAAGCTCAAACACGCTCATCAAATAAACGGATTATACGTCAAATGATGATCGAATTTTGCAAAACTCGTATCGTCCATTGAAATTGAAGATGTACTTCAAGATTTGATTTATATTTTGATTTTTTGTTCTTTCTTAGCATATTTCAGATTTTCAATGGCAATTTGTATATTTTGCAAAATCTATGTCTAAAAAACATTTACCTAACAATTAAGGATTCGCAGACATTCGAAGTTTCACTGTTATGAACATAAACATTAATTAATCAATACTAATTTGATAAATAATTATACATAAAAGCATCATATTATAATTTATGACCTTAAACAAGTGGCTTAACAAAAATTATAACACTACACGCGACTTGTTTTCTATAGACAAAGAAGGAAATCAAATGTGGGTTATTCTGCAATAATTAAAGGCGGACTAAATGTGTCGAAAATAGTTCCGAATAAATAAAGAAAATATTGCAGTAAAATGCACGTGCTTAAACCCGCTCTAAAAGAAATGTAATACATGTAGCATGTATTTAAATGTAATAAAACAACCAATTGTATATTTGGTGATAAGTGACATAACCACGCCTACAAAGAATGTTATTTGTTAGAAAACGTAATTAAGAAAACATTTATAGCATGTCAGCTTTTCAGTAGCATCAATAAACGTGACGTCATTTAGTTTCTACGATTTCTGTTCTCAATGAAAGTGACGTCATTTGCAAAATATTTATGAATAAAAACGACGTCATATGTTTGTACAATTCAATGACGTCAATAAGTAGTGAACTTTGTACTAAGAAGGGCGGAGAATTGAAAAAAATAGTTCACGTCCAAAAGCTTGAACCAAATCAATCAGAAGCGTGTTAGAATCGAAATAATAATGTTCTACGATGGTTTGTTGTCGAATAACCCACAGTAAGGAGTATAGATGCGTGTATCAAATCACTCGTGCTTTGCACTCGTGATTTAATTCCTACGCATCTATACTCCTTATTGTGGGTTATTCGACAACAAACCATGATAGAAAAATATTATTTCTTAAATATAAGCACACACGTGTTGAAATCTCTCCTCGAAAAAACGAACAAAAACTCAATCTCTCGTCTGCGTTTTACCTTACTAGTATGTAATGTGTATAGCAGATACTTAAAAAATGTATCTTAACAAACCGGCAGGTATATTGACAAGTCTGGGAACTCATGCGAAAGGTCTATTTTGCATCTACACATATAAGCGTTCACTTTCGTATACAATATTGACACACCTTTAATCAATTTGTTGCACGGTCTTTTAAGCAAATATGCGTGGAGAGGGATATGTAAGAAGGATGAGTAAACAAAGGATTGATTGTTTGATCAGCCAGCGATCGCCATGGTCAGAGAAGAACTTCAACTACAGGCAATTACGGAGTTGAAGTGTATACTTAACGGATTCAATTGACAGTGAGTGCAGACCGCGCTTATAGAGATATGTAAAACTAACACGTACATCATTTTAAGACAGTATGCATACTGTAGAAATACAATAGAGATATTCATTTAATGAAGCATATTAATATGTGAAAATGTGAAAACAATAGTCTTTTCATATGCCACTTAATTCTGGTTATATTGGACACCAAACGCCCTTTCAATAGTTTGATTGTTTGCTAATGTAAAATACCGGTAATAAAGTTATAAATTCATTTCATTTTAACACAGACAAAAATCACTCAACTTTAACACTTGAGTGGACAGTTACAAATCTGGCGACATCTGTGCAAACTATACTATAAAGTTTACCCCGTAATGCGACACTGACTCGCATTAAATATTTCCGATGACGGGGCGAGATGGCTAACGGGGATGTAAATCAGTGGGAACGCTGACTTCGAACTAGATGTAAAGTTGGATAGCTGGCGGTGATATGGATTAGAGAGAGGGTAACAGGTCTGATGCAGTTATCAAGATTATGTGCAGAAACATTGGAATTAAGCGTGTTTTAAAACTAAGTAGTACTAATATCTTGGATTTAAAAGTTGGTGAAATCTCAAAAATAAAGTTATTCAAAGCTTGTTCTGGACAAAAATACATAACGAGAGTGTAAATGTTTTATATGATCTATTATACTTCTAAATAAGTTCCGATGGCATTGCTGGTGATGATAATTACAACTTTGCACAGGTTCAAACTGCATCTTAATATTTTATGTTTTGAGAATTGTTTAAAATACATATGGTTTAAATATTCACAAAATTCAACTTTAAGAAGGGATATTCGGTTTCGGTAATGAGTTCGAAAATACGTTATTCCAACTATGGATCTAATTTATGTGTGTATAGAAACCTTTGGTGATAAAATATTTATAGCGTCTAGCAACTTTTAACTAGAAGCGGCGACAGGTAAGATGTTCGCTTGAAACATGAAATAAGCACGTGTTGTTCGCGATCGTAACATCTTTCAATATGCGTTTGACTTTTTTGTATAAATTTCCCAATCTGATGACGAGTCTTATATATTGCGTGGTTTATTGCAAAACTTCAATTTCTACATTCCATTTTATCAATAAATTCTTTCAAGATGACGTACTTGTGAAGAGTGATAACACTAAATTAAAATGAATATGAGAGTGAAAGTTTACGTATCGAAGATCTATATTTAAAGAATCGCTTGTTGATGTTTGGTAACGTGAACCACTTCTGAATATTTACTAGCTATGTCTTTGATACTACAACTATTACTACAACAACAACACCAAGTACTACTACCACCACCACCACCACCTCCACAACGATAACCACCACCACCATCACCACCACCACCACCACCTCAACCATCATCACCTGCACCACCACCACCACCACCACCACCAAAACCAACAACACCAAATACCACTGCTGCTGCTACTAGTAGTACTTCAACTGCTAATAATACTAGTTTTTATTATTATTCAAGTTATATTCTTGTATTCCCGTGTAATCTCAGTATATCAGTTTTGTAAGCGTGGGTGGGTTTATGCAATTTATGCATAATAAACGTTTCAGTACTAATAAAATAAAAAAGACGTTATCCGTGATCCATATTAAACGAGTAATGTAAATAAATACCGTCAGTCTTTTTTGTTGGCCGTTGATATATGGATATGATAATTTATATGGTTTGTAGCATTGCAACACCTCAACATATCACTGTCTTACACTTAGTGGCTACGGTGCAATTAAACAAAATAAAATAGTTACGTACGTTACGAAAACAATCGCGTAACCTGATAAGTTTTAGCACTGAAGACATACAGAACTTCGGATAAATAATACATATATTAACGATGTGTTCTATTTGCAAGATAATAAAAAGGGTGTTTATTAATATTTTGTGAAAACTACGCAAACACTTGAGCATTTATGGGAGATAATGATAAAGTGTATATATTTGGACGGGAAATTTGTGATAGAGACAAAATGACAGAATTGAATTTACAAACATAGTACTAAGTATAACATATTATAAACATGGAAGATGAAAGTGTGTAGTTACATGTTGAAATGATGAACATAGACTTTGAAACTAAAAGTAATTACGTTATTTAGATAAAATAAAAATTCTGCAAATTTTACATCGAGTGTTGTATGGGTAGCATATGTTTCAGTATATACTCGTTCATGTTATTAAAAAAAACACTTTAAGATTTATTAATAAGTAAAATTAAATTATCTGATTATAGTTACATCGTGTAACTTTTTAATTACGTGGAATATTTATTTACTTGATAATTATTTTTTTGATATTGTTCTTTTATATATAAGCAGCGAAGTCGACTTATCGCTTTATGAGCACAAATATAATCAGAATAAGACTCACGGCTCGNGTCAAACATGTGTCAGTTGTAGAGGACATCACTATAATTGGTAATAAAAGCAGGATCGTGTCGCGTCAAACATGTGTCAGTTGTAGAGCACATCACAATAATGGTTATTAAAAGCAGGATCGTGTCGCGTCAAACATATGTCAGTTGTAGAGCACATCACTATAATGGTTATTAAAAGCAGGGTCGTGTCGCGTCGACCATATGTCAGTTGTACAGCACATTACTATCATGGTTATTAAAAGCAGGATCATGTCGAGTCAAACATGTGTCAGTTTTAGAGCACATCACTATAATGGTTATTAAAAGAAGGGTCGTATCGCGTCAAACATGTGTCAGTTGTAGAGCACATCACTATAATGGTTAATAAAAGCAGGATCGTGTCGCGTCAAACATGTGTCAGTTGTAGAGCACATCACTGATTCCCATTAATCAGTAAAACCTGTTTTGTCCAATATAGTGTTATAGTTCATGATGAAATGAAAAAGTGTGGGAAATATTAATTTATTGCCTGTCTATTTGTATGGGCACAGAAATTATGTTTATTGAATGATCTATATAATATTTAGCGTCGTCACGTCGTGTGGACAAACTGTTATAGTCACTGCCCTGTTTTTGCTTTCAGAATAACTCTGTGCAGAAAACCTGGCATTATAATATGTATAAATTATCAATTAACAACATTGAGCTACAAAGAATATTCATTGTGATCGTATATTTACGATGACCACTTTGTTGCAAACGATAATATACATAAATAGCCTGCATTGAAAACACGTTCGATAGTATAAAATATATAAGACCGTGTTTAACAAAAATGGCAAACACATACGAGAGAGTGCTGAACGTGATTGGGAAGAAACCCTCCTCCCGTCAGGACTTCGAGATACAAGGGCTGCTACCATGGTTACGCAAGAAGTCCAAACTATTTTCGACCTTGAAAACAGGTAACTGTAGGTTAAAGAATATTGAATGTACGTGTATAAAATTTTTCTTATAAATGGCGTTTATGCTTATAGCAGCATATGAAGTAGTTAAGGGTTTTTATGTGTGACACATATAGCATCGTGTTTAGCAATTATTCGTGCGACGTTACTTATGAGATATTTTAATACTGGTAAATATAAAAAAAATGGAGCTGTAGATACATTTTCACGAGATCAGTTCATGTAACCATCCGGTAGATTGTTATTTTGAGCAATTGATCGATTAGCTACAGACAATATAATACAATACATACGACACAACCCGTTATAAATATCACAATTTTAAAACTATGGTTACTGTCTCGGAACAGTCAAAACATATGTATGGGTATAAATATAATACAGTGTTGCATATATTTGGGTTTAAGATATGCGTGCATATTTTCTTGGATGTTCTTTTGAATCAAATCGTTGCAAAAGTCGTGTTTGTAGTATGATACCAACCAACAGTGTTTCATTTAAGTGATACGTTGTTTTTAACTTGATTATTGGTTTTTAGTGGTGTCTTTGTTTTGTGAACGTTCAAAAGCATTAGACTTAAGTTTGGCTCTTGATTAAGCAGTGACACAGAGCTTTGTAGCTCCAAACAATCTTATGATCACAATTAAAACCACACTTAAATTCTACTCCATAGTACCAAAGTCAATGTAAACAGTTCGAACTTATTATGTTATTATGGAGATCAGCACAAACATGGCAGATGTACAACCACATCTGGGATTAAAAGCTTGATCCATAAAGCCTAATAGTTTGGCCTTAAATTTGTCACTCGGTTAGTCAGATCACGAAGATGTTGAATGATGACATGCTTGCCAATGTAGGTTATTAAAAAAAAATCACACTTAAACAAAAGAGCATCAACAATGTTTTATTTAGCTCAATGCATGCATAAATTGCATGTATGTATGAATACACTATCCATTTTCAAACGTGAACTCCATTAACTTAAATCATGATATACCATCTATGTCATCATGAAGCAACATTAACCGTGTAATATTTACACTTAAAAGTGCATACGTTTAGTTATTAAATTACTCCCAATTATGGAATTGCATTTATTATATCAGACACGTCATTGTAATATTTGTGCACAGTAACTAATTCGATGTTTTTATAAATGCTTAAAATGACACCAGTTTCAAAAAATAAATAAAAACAATTCCACCGTTAACTACGTTCAAGACATGACTTTACATATTTGTGTCGTGTTCTGAGAAAACTGGGCAAAATGCTTGTGCGTAAATTGCCATCCCAGATTAGCCTGTGCAGTCCGCACAGGCTAATCAGGGACGACAATTTCCGCTTTTATGGAATGTTTGGTTTAAATGATGTCTCTTCTTAGCGAAAATCTAGTTTAGGCGGAAAGTGTCATCACAGATAAGCCTGTGCGGACTGCACAGGCTAATCTTGGATGACACTTTACGCACAAGCATTTTGCCCAGTTTTCTCAGAACACGACACATATGAACATGTCCATTAAAAGCTGAGCTGTCGATTGAATAACAAATATACGAAACAAATATGAAGAAATCGTTTATATTAAACCGATGTTTCTTTTGCATATTGGTAAACGACATGTCCGCGACAAATGGTTTAATATGTCTTTAAACACTTCGCATCCCATATATAATGGATTTGTATTGACTGATAAACGCGCCGGCTAAGAATACGAAATCGATGCTTAACCAAACAAACCGTATGTCGTTTGACAAAAACAAATAACATTTTTGTTAACACAAGTGATTGACCCAGGCTTGGCCCTGGTCGCAGTCAATTGACCCAGGTCGTAGTCAATTGACCCAAATCGTGGTCAATTATACATGCATGCACAGGACACGTCCTCTAAGATTAACGATGCTTTTGACCGAATCAACATATATTTGTACATTGAACGAGATATCGCAAATAGAAATAAAATATGTCCGAGATCACTCAGAAAGGTCGTTGCGTGATAACAAAATCGACATTATTAAGTATTATTTCAACTTGCCGCATGATGGATTTATTTTCTGTGTGTACATTTTCGCCATTTTTTTATCAATACGGTAGTGTTAAAATTCACTGTTTATTTTTTATCCAAAATCACGTATTTAAGTTTTGTTTACACTCATATTGCATATTTTAGAGCAATTAAAATCAACAGAAATAGAATTATTTTTTCCAGACGACCTATCTTGAAATGAATTAACGTATAGCTTGTAATTTCAGCAATGTAAAACTCGATCTTTCGCTCATAGAATTTGTTTTAGATCTCACTTATACAGCAACTGACCCATGTAGATGATTTTATTGGCTCAAAATATTTCTTATAATAGGTTATTTTTGTAAACGCAAAAAAAGGTATACATATGTAACATATATATTCATTACTATTTTATACATAAATGTAATCAATCTTTAAATAAAAATGAACGCTAGATGTTTTTGTCAAAATCGGCCGCTACGTAATACGGCCTGAAGTAATGATTAAATAAATCCCAGCAACCGGTATCGCCCATCTAAGAATGCAAGAGGACACGTATCATCCAGCAGTTGGATAAACAGTTGATTGATACGAGTATGTGTGCTGAAAGAAAATGTATACAAGTGATGGCGAATTTGCATACACGAAGCGGCAAAGGCTATATTTTGCGAGAAATAACAATACGATAAATGTTACAAGAAGAAAAGTATGCATGATTATATATGTTATATATTGGTTGTGACTGATTCTAAATAGTAAAGATAAATATGTGGTCTTATTCATTGCAATTAAGCACACTTGAGGTTGGGCTTTCTCATTTACAAATATTCACCAATGATACATCATTTTGCAATATTGTAAGTAAATGTATCCGTTATTGTCATGAACTTCTGAAATTGTTCATACTTAAATTATATGTGAAACATTCTCGTAATGCAGATAATATTATACAGATGCTACAATTTCAATCCTGAACACTGTTCCTGATTTGTAACAGTCATTAATTATGATTTACTTTTAACGCAAACAAATAATTTAATGCAGCATGCATACGTTGGATAATTGTATCTGTATATATGGTGTGTTCTTATCTCACGAGGAACAGATTTTGACATAGATTAAAATTCCACAGACCAATCACTGATTGTTAAAACTAGCGCAAATTATTTTAGACACATCAAAGGTTTAACACAATCATTTCAAATTCAAATTGACATTGCATTTGCGATTTCTTTAAAACCTAATGTTTAAGCAAAGGAGCGCCACTTGACCACGGACTAGTGTTATATGTCTAGTATCAACATGTTACATGTGTATATATGCTATAATTTTTGTTTAATAAATTATTTAATACCACATTTTTTCAATATTTACCTATGTTAGTCTTAGTCGTTGAAACACCCTCTAAATGATCAATCCAGGACGATATAGGAGTGAAATAGTTAGCGAGTTTTTATACTGAAGTTTAAAAAGGATATCGTTAAAAGACGAGGTAAATATCGTTTTATTTGTAGATTTACGAGTTAACGAGATTTAATTTTTTAACAATTACAATTTTATATTTCACGTATCATAGTTATAATAATGCAATGGATCTGATGTGTCAAATATAAGTGTAGCGAAAAAATGGAATGCAAAGGTTGAATTGAATTGAAAGGTATTAATTGAATTTGACGGCATTTCGATCTGAACAAAACAGAACGCGTTTGACTTTTGCATCGGCATTAAAGTGTCTCAAGGATTGTCAGTTTTATAAATTGAATACACCAACAAATAAATACCTCATCATTTACATTTCATTACATCTTATCGTTTACGGTGATTGGCTAATGTGAGATTCATTGAAACACCGGGAGCATCTATGGTTATCGCGTGCAACATTCAATGTCACATGTATCACTTCGAGCATAACCTTTCATGTATTATTGCATTGATGTCTGTACAGTTAGCATTAGGTTATAAATGTATAACATTAAACGTTTTGATCATGCTTAATTAATGACGCTATTCTTAGAAAACTTAAATGTTGCAAATATATCCCGTTGACCGACATATTGAAACCAATTCGATAAAAAGCATTTCAATATAGTCATATTTTGCAAACAGTGAACTGAATGAACATACCGTGTCACATATATTGAAGAATATGTGTTTTCAAAACCAATGACATACGTCGAATGTTCGAAAGAATGTTATCAAGAGGTAGGCTTTGAAAGTAGGTGCACCGTAAAACTGACGACACAAAACTCATTAAATAAAAGTAAATGGATTTTTTTAATTAATTACAAAAATGGCCCTTACTCAAGTTAAACATGATAATAGTGGAAAAAAGGACACACTACTACCTGACGGACATTTAGTGTCTAATTTGCTCGACAGGGTCCGTTCATTCATAGACCAGGACAATTCTTAAGCTTAAAACAATTGTAGAAATTAACGGTTTAATAGTATTTCAACATGAAGGAAAATCGAACGATATAAAACGATGTTCAAAAACCGTGAAAATGATCAAGTTTTAAAATATGCATATTTTATGTTTTATTTTTTTAAACAATGTTTTTTCATATACTATGTATATAATACAAAAGTAGCTTATAGCTTATCGCAGTGAATTCATTTTCGAAAAACATTATTAATCAATTATTTCTATTTAAAATTATTTTAGATTAATTTACAGGCAAACAATGAGGATGGAACATATTTCGTTATCAAGTTTGTTTTCTTTTCAGCGTCAATCATATGTGTACGTAACCATTTATTACGTTATCACCCTTTGTATTAATTCTATTTTTTGTATGATTAACTGTTTAAGATCATATGATTTTTTTTTGCGAATAATATATCGTTAGGGTTATGATTTGTTTATTTGTTTGTTTGTTTACTGCATTTTGATTCATGAATGTGACGTAACGTTGTTGAAAAGTTAAATATGCGTTCATTTAATAATTGAACAATGAACTCCATGTTTAAAAAGCTTTTTTCAATATTCCCGGATTAATCGCACTCGCTGCCATTGTTTCGGATGACTGGTCAAATGCCAGGATGAAAAGCTGATAAATAGGGAATACAATGTCGAGCACTACTCTGCGTTATGTGAATGGTCGCTAATGTGATAAATCTGTAAATTATAAGTGCAAGACCTCTAACAAGTACCCGAGTATTTTAGGACAATGAAACCATTGTATAAATCGATTTTGAAATGTTAAGAGTAGACATGTCATCTCTATATGTTTTCTGTAACTAAATTTAATAACTAAATATTGATTTTTAATGTGCATGCATTTTTACATTCCTAAATACGTCTTTCTACTTTATTTAATTTTTCCTTTTTTGTNCGTTTTTTACTAGAAAACTATTAAATCGTTGCAAAACTCAAAACGCATGTGTGCGTCAGACATTCATTATCACATGTGTAGAACAATTACATCCTTATAGTTACTAAATTATCAAAAATGATAAAATAATCAACTACCTTTCAGTTTCAGTTTCAGTTTCGGCCAACATTTTTTTCTTCAGTTCGAATTATCCAACTCAGTTTGGATTATCGACGGACAGGGGGTGATAATAAGCTCGGGTTTATTTCCGTAAATACAATCACCGTAAATTATTACCAGCCTTAACGTATATTGTTTGATTTCCCCGTGTATTTGTATTCCTTAGGCGTGAATAATTGATACACGTGTGTATGGCATACTAGCAACATGCTGATAAAAAAACAATCACTGTATAAAAAAAACTCGACCAATGTTGGGACAATTTTATAAGAGAGCATTCATTTAAAAAAAAAATATTGAGAAAATTATATTGCGTAAATCTCTGTGACGTTCTGTTAAATATTCTACGGAATATTCAAATTTGACATAAGTCTACCATCAAACAAGCAAGTAAATGCGTGTAAACAAATAGCGTAAACAATCCCGCTCTAACATCAAAGGTTCAATGCACTCATTTCAAATTCAAGTCGACACTTCATATGTGATTCTTTAAAACCTTTATGCGACAGGAAAAATGTAAGCCACTTGAAAATTGAGAGCAATAAATCTTGTATTAACATTTTATAACTTATTTACTACGTGTTGGGTTGATAAATTAATTTATTAATACCGCAGGTCTACAATGCTATCTGTATATACGAACATAAATTACTTTAGGTAATTGAGACATCCTGATAAATTTTCAGCTGTGCTTGATGTAGGAGTAGGTACATGTCCACCAAACACCGTACCATTCAATTCCTTCGAATCAATTGATGTCATCGGTTTGGATAACTAGTCAAAGGTCAAGATGAAAAGCTGCTGAATGTGGAATACAATGTTGCACAGTACTCAGTTAAGCGAATGGCCGCCGCTGTAATACATCAAACGAAATCAATCAATATACATCACTATAACGTGCACGACGTCTAACAATTACAAGAGAGTATGGACTCAATGAAACCATTGTATTATATTGTTTGCAATGGTTGTAGTATTAATCGGAATAACTGTACAGTATAATAACATTTATTCGTGACACGCTTTTGCTAATTATTTAGAATTTCACTTAAGAGTATTAAAGGGAATTATGTTTGTTCGAAATTTTGGCAAACTATCTCGCCCACATCCAAGGTTCAAAACAGTACAAAAAAATCGACACCCCTTTTTTGTAATTCTGTTAAACTCTTATGCTAAAACAGGCAGCCACTTGACATTGAGACAGCATCATAAATCTAGCATTAACTTATTTGTGATTCTTTGAAACCCATATGCGGTAGGAAAAGTCAGCCACTTGAGAAGAGCAATAAATCTTGTATTAACATTTTATAACTTATTTATTTCTTTTTGGCCTGATAAATTAATTATTTAATATCACACGTCTCCAATCCTATCTGTATACACGTGCATAAATCACTATAGGTTATGGAGACATAAAATGACTTGAAAAACTTGTTAACCTGAAGTGTCAAAGATGACATGAACATGATAATTTCGTTGTGTTTATCTTACAATTTACGATTTTGATTCACTTATAAGCGGTGCTGTTTTGTCATCATATTATTCAATTCATGGCATACATAAACAAAAAATATTAAATACAGTGTAGACAGAGTATCTAACAAAAATACATCAAAGTTAATATACATTTGTCAATCCTTCTACTGTTAAAACAAAGCAAGTTATAACATAAAAAGGTATAGTGTGCTTATATATATTAAAGTGTCACATTGGATATCACATTTGTTAGCTTAATAACAGTTCAATAATCCAACACATTAATACCCAGGAACTAACATGTCATTACATCAAGTCTCGTATGGTGAATGGCTTAAGTGAGATTGATTGAAACACCAGGGCGCATCAACGCTTGTCACGCATGTCTGAATCTACTAGAATTATCACCAGGCAACATTCAATGTCACCGATAATACTTCGAGTTATAGGTTGCATATATTATTGTATTAAATGAATTTATGTTATCGAGAATGTTTTCGTTATATTTATCAATGAAGCACAATGTATTTGATAATAAGGCGTATGTTACTTAACATTCAAACGTAGGAATTAAATCTTACCGATTATACTTACCGAGTTATAGGTTGCATACATTACTTTCTTCAATTTATTTATGGTATCGCAAAGTGTACACAATATTTAACAATGTATCACATTTTGTGTGATAATTTAGCGTATATTACTGAACATGCAAACGAATGAATTCAATTTCACCGATAATACTTCGAGCAATAAGGTTGTCTACTTTATTTTATTCAATTAATGTATGTTATCAAAAAGTTTACAAAATATGTATCAATGTATCACAATGTATGTAATAATTTGGCGTATGTTACTGATTATTCAAATGTATAAATTTGCGTACATAACAAAATAACGTTTTAGCCAACATGACATATGCCTGCCAATGCTGTGTGTTATTTTACACACATTCCCGATTATTTATACTAATAACCCGTTGTATACTATCGTTTTGTTTAAATAGATTTTGGTGTTTGTTTCTTTTTCAGTAACTATCAACAAAACAATCTGCGAAAGGTTCTGCCAAAGTAAAACATTGTAATTTGAATTGAATCCAGAAACTATTCACTATTGCGAGGACGACCGTTTAAAAGACAGTTTTATTAACTGGTATAAAAACACATTTGATGTCATAAATATTGTGACTGTTTTTAACAAAATTTGACTGTTTGTAAGATTGTAACCCTCAACAAATGGTCATCGCTTACATGTGCCATTACAGTCATGTACAGTTTGTTTAACCCTCCTCTCAATGCTGTTGTTTTTTCGACTCCATAACAGCATGTTTAAAACGAATGTTTATTACTTAAATGATAATAAAAGTGTTTAATCGGAAAACAAGTACCGCGCTGATGTTTTTGTTAATTTTACATACACTTGACTGTCTGATATCATATGATACAGACCATGAAAAAATGACAAAACATTCAGAAAATAAACAATAGCCGGTTCTATTTTGGGAAGAAATAAACTAACAATGTTATATTTTTTTTCACATTCACGTGCCACACGGAAACATTCTTACCATGTTTTTCAATGGATTTATATCAAAAGCGATTTAAAGACAAACTCTTTAAGTACGCATTACACACGGTAATGTACCTTTAACAGAAAGGATTTTAATTTTCGGATGTTTCCCAAAATGTTTTCCATTTGTCAATACAAAAAGGCAAATAAGTAAAACAATTAATATAACATATAATGCTTTGAAAAAGTGCTCAATAACTCTCAATAACGCTACCAGAACATGAATTTCCGCTGTACTTTTGAGAGTCAAAGAGTACCGTTGTTAAATTGCTACACATTTTTGTTTCCAATGGCAGAGCACCTTTAAATCGATCAAGTCAATATCTGCCACCTGAATATTGCTTTCAGAGCTTCCACGCGGTAATCCGGTTATTTCGTAATAGACGTTTAGGCATCTTTATTAGCAACGAAAGAGAGAGGGGCAGGTTGGCCTAAAATGTCGCAGGAGTCAAGTGAGCCACATTCTGGGAAAATTTGGCTAAATTATAACTAATATGTGTGTGTTAAAAGAAATATACGCACGTGTATGCTGAGATATGATTTAGCTTACTTTGGCAATGATTAGCTTATGACCTCACAGAGTACTGTATAATTATGTGAGCGTTTGAAAGGGGCTTTATTTTACACATTATATTGCAGAAACATAGTTTGACATTATTGAAGGTATCTTTGTCGCGAAATGTGCTAATTGTTGACCCAAAGCCAATCAATAGTTGATTTGGTGTACACCTTTGTGTGCAAGCGCAATGAAAAGTTGATAAAATGTACACCTTTGTGTGGGGCGTTTTAATTTCGCGTTTCTTTATTTATGCTTGTCATTTAGTAACGTTGGGTATTCGTATAGGAATACAATAAAAGCAGTTTATACCATTTGTAAAGAGTTGTTTTGTTAGTGTGTTGAATCGTTATGATATCTTAGTTAGGCACAGCCTTATTTTCATGTCATAAGTGTGTGTGTGTATGCGTGACAAACTTGCATCCACTCGTATAGCGTATGAACAAATATATCACCAATGTGTCATTGACGTATGTAGAGCAGTTTTGTTTAAACGCTATACTCCGATTTGTTGATGACCTATTGGTTTATTTTTGTTATATTTCACTAAAACACTTAAGCAGAGGTTTAAGTACCTCGTTTTGAGAGGTTAAATGTTTTGTGTATATCGATTCCAAAAAATAAATAAGATGAATAATAATATAAGCGTGTATCTCTGCTAAACAAGTAGTGTAACACAAAAGAATTGGTTCCCTTAACATGACAGGTTCTTTTTGTAAGCTACAACTTTATTTGGAATGTTGTTTATTCAATATTGACGTTTGCCATCATATCCGAAGACACAGGCATGCACGACGAAGTTCTCTGTTCTATTTACAACATTCAACTTGAATGCATTTTGTCTTACAATATAAACGTGCACACGTGTTACTTATAATATGCTTATTACAAGTTGCTACATATACAACATGAATCTTTGGGTGGGGGGGAGATGGGTCATTAAAGTGATGTACTCTTGTTCGGTTTTGTTTGTATGTACTGAGGGCCAGAGGGTTGTTGTTTATGGAAATGAACGGGTTGTGTGACCGTATACACATAACTACAGGAAAAACACTCAATCATCATATCCGCATTTAATACACAATTAAAAAGAAGCTAAGGCATCGAGTTCTGTTGGTGCAGTCGCAACAATAACCTCGTTTGTTGCAGTCTGTTGCGTTATGTTTCTCAAGGAAGTCGTTCGTCCTTGGTGTGCGACAGATAACGTTCAAGATGATTGGTTTAAACAAATTGTTTGTGAGTCTGGCTTTGATGAATGCGACGATCTGTAAACATAGCTCCTCGCTTATTTACCGTTCTTTTATATTTCGAACAGTTCACAGTTTAAAGTGCTAGCTGAGTAACTTTTACTAAGTGACGGCTAAACAAATAGAAAAACTTCTAATACCAGAGTTTATAATTCGATTACTTCTATTTATTTGCGAAATAAAAACTTTGTGATCTAATGAACAGGAAATAAGTTTTACTTATAAAATACATCTTTCACAAGGTGTTATTTTTGTATCTACCACAGTGCTATTTATGTGACCTGCTTTCGAGTGTTCACAACGTCCGTTGATGCACGGTTGTATGCCTACCTTTCAGCGTTAGTCTTTATTAACGATACCATTGTAATCGGCGTAATGTTTTCCTTTTTCCATGTCTATACATTGAAATATTCCCTTTCTATGATATATATTGTATTCTTGCGTTCGTAACTCCTGTTGATGCACTACGAAAAGCCACCTTTCATTTTGAGTCATTGTTTACGATGGTATTATTATAGAAAGCTAAATGTATTCTTGTTTTACATATGTTTATTTAAAATATAAACTTTATGTGCTTAAAATTTGTTTATCATACATATGCACATTCCAGAATGCCTGAAGGACACAGTTTGGAATTGCAGTTCAGAAAATTGTTTGGATATTCATACGGATCATTCGAGCCTCTTTCTGAGAAAACTGGGCTGCATGCTTGTCTAATAAGGGACCACACTTTCAATATAGACCGTAATTTTCGTTTAGAAGAGACTTCCTTTTAACAAACAATTCAATAAAAGCGGAAAGTGTCGTCCCTGAGACGAAACTATACGCACACACATAAAGCCCAGTTTTCCCAGAACGAAACTTATTTGTATCTGATGCAGACAAATAAACAAACAGTTAACAATGTGTAAATTCTATTATGTTTCAAAACACGTTGCCATTGAGCTGCCATTCTTCAGCACAAGCAAAGTCAATATTTTATTTTAGCAATAATACTTGGCGTTTTTAATACGAACACGCTATGCATTAATATTGCATGATTATGAATATTACATGGAATAATTACGTTTCTGTTAATGCCATCGAATTTCATTGTTTCATATGCATCTATATTCGAGCCAATTTATAAGTGACATAAAGTTGTTTATAACATGAAAACCTCCCACCTGATGCGTACATTGACTCACAGAACATTGAACTCCATTTCTACAATCTCTCGTTTGTATATGGTCCGGATCAATCCCATTTGTTTACATCGGATCGGATCACTGGTCAACCATTTGTTTGCATATGTTCCGGATCAATCCCCTTTTCTTACATCGGTAAGAATCACATTGGAATGAAAAGCTGCTGAGTGTGGAATACAATGTTGAATAGGAGCCTGCGTTAGATGAATCGTCGTTAACGAATGCAATTTATGTGAATCCCTTATTGACTGAGTTTTCTTCCGGTCCATTGATTTTTGACGAAGTTAGGGACCTTGGAATGTTCTTAAAAAAAAAGAACTTGTCCGGCATATTTTTCCGAAATGCTTTCAAATACTGACCTTATTTTTGGTGTGTGAGTGTGCTTACATGACCTACAGATCAAGTTCGAGTTTTGTTCTGGTCCATTGATTTTTGAGGAAGTAACGGGCCTTGGACGGAACCATTTTCTCTAAAATAACACTAAATAACGAAAATCCTAGTGTATTAACAAAATGAAATTTGTATACTATACAGTGTTTTATCTTGTTTTATTATTTTATTGTGAACTTTTTGATTCTTACATTGTATTTTGTTATTTAAGAAAGTACGAATATGATTTTCGGTGTAGTTTTATCCATATACGATATTAATCTTTTGTGTATGTTTGGGTGGTGGGGCGTTAGTTCGTCAGTACTATTAAAGCTCGACCACAATCATAGTATTTAATACCAGCTATTAGAAGACCTACATTAAATGGAAAAGTCAATGTAAACAATATAAATTAAGCACATATTTACCAAACTTTAAGTAATTGTATAAACATCTGGACACCACACCGGTGTGATGACTGACTTGTAACAACGTCGCTCGTGGTTTACTTGTGTTATTCAAATACAGAAATCCCGTGAAACCCGCGGTCTATATCTGATACTCAATCTCTGTAAATCGTGGCTTATATTGCAATGAGTTTGGGAGTATTTAACTCCATTTTTTCTTAGATATGAACAAAGTGAAACTTCCGCTTCACCAGCAGGGCTGAAACCTTGTAATATCACGTGTAAACATATGTAGGAATGGAACCTCGATCGATTTAGCTCGAGCTGTTTAACGCTACGCATCAGAACGGCAAAGAGCTTTTTATTGACCGATATGTCTATTAAGTCGGCATACATAAATTTGGGTCTCGTTCTGGAAAAACTGGGCTTAATGCATGTGCGCGAATGTCGTTTACACAGTTTACACAGGCTAATCTGGGACGACACTTTCCGCCCAAACTTTAAATCAAAAATACAATAAAAGCAGAAATTGTCGTCCCTGATTAGCCTGTGCGGACAGCTCAGGCTAATCTGGGAAACCACCCTGTGCAGTCCACACAGGCAAATCTGGGATGACCCTTTCCGCCTAAACTTAAAACCAAAAATACAGTAAAAGTGGAAAAAGTCGTCCCTGATTAGCCTGTGCACATGGTAATATGGGCTGACACTTTACGCAGATGCATTAAACCCAGTTTTTTTCAGAAGGCGGCTCAGTTTGTAAGTCGTACATGAACTGTATTTTGTACATGCTGATACACCGGTTTATGTTGGTGTGGTGGAGAGATTTACGTCTCTCATCAAATGCTGGCTTGTGAACGACCGTGATGCATGCAGATTACTTTTGAGGTTTATGGTCAAAATAGCTTCGATTTGAGCCTCGCTCTGTGAAAAGGGGTTCTAATGCATATGCGTAAAGTGTCGCCCCATGTTAGCATGTGCAGTCCGCACAGTCTAATCAGGGACACACTTTCCGCTTGTATTGTATTTTCGTTTCAAGAAAGACTGTTCTTGACGGAAATCCAGNAAAAAAAAAAAAAAAAAAAAAAAAAAAAAAAAAAAAAAAAAAAAAAACAGTACATACTCGTTGTAAGAATAATAATAAAAAAAAACAAACACAAAACAACATTTTAAGTTAAGTTAATTAATGCAATGACTTTGACTAATACACTGACAGTGATTTACTGGTATATAACAACATATAAATATAATAAATTAATAATAAATGCTTGCTAAAATGCACATTAATTAATGGAAATCATTTATTTGACATGGCTAATCGAACTTATTATTCAATTAAATGTAAAAGCTAACGTATTTAATTTATATTTCGAACTACACAACTTTACATGTTTGGTGACTGTAGAACAATTGATAGTACATTCGTTTATGGGCGTAATCACCACTCCAGTCATTTATGGGCGTAATACCCATTCCAGTCATTTATGGGCTTAATCACCATTCCAGTCATTTATGGGCGTAATACCAATTAAAGTAATTTATGGGCATAATACCAATTACAGTCATTTATGGTCATAAAGAAAGGTAAAGGCATGTGTTTATAGTCTGATTAGTATAAATATTCAATCGATTTTGACATTTTCCCCCCGATCACTGGGATATAAGTCGTCCGTTTACATTCGGCGCTGTTTGCAGCCACGGCACATTGGCTTATTTCCCTCACAGGTACCCATTTATACACATGGGTGAAGAGGAGCAAGCGTGGGATTCATTTTTTGCTCAGAAAAATCATAATACCAATTACAGTCATTTATGGGCTTAATACCTATTAAAGTAGTGTATGGGCGTAATACCCATTCCATTAATTTATGGTCATTATACCAATTACAGCCATTTATGGGCATAATACCAATTACAGCCATTTATGGGCATAATACCAATTACAGTCATTTATGGGCATAATACCAATTACAGTCATTTATGGTTATTATTCCAATTACAGTCATTTATGGTCATAATACCAATTACAGTCATTTATGGTTATTATTCCAATTACAGTCATTTATGGGCATAATACCAATTACAGTCATTTATGTTCATAATACCAATTACAGTCATTTATGGTCATAATACCAATTACAGTCATTTATGGTCAAAATACCAATTAAAGTCATTTATGGGCATAATACCAATTACAGTAATGTATGGGCTTAATACTGTACCCATTAAAGTAATTTGTGGTCATAATACCAATTACAGTCATTTATGGTCATAATACAAATTACAGTCATTTATGGTCATAATACCAATTACAGTCATTTATGGTCATAATACCAATTACAGTCAGTTATGGTCATAATACCAATTACAATCATTTATGGGCATACTACAAATTACAGTCATTTATGGGCTTAATACTGTAGCTATTAAAGTAGTGTATGGGCGCAATACCCGTTCCAGTCATTTATGGACATAATACACATTACAGTCATTTATGGGTGTAATACCCGTTACTGTCAGTTATTGACGTAATGCACAATAAAGTTATTTATCGGCATTATACCCATTACAGGCATGTTTTGGCATAATAACCATTATATTCATTTATGTGAGTAATATACATTACGTAATAACCAGTACAATCATGAAATGACATAATAACCTTCAGAAGAATCTGTTTTTGAAACGTCAATATTTCTGTATAAAAGTTACATAGTTACATAGCTACAAGTAGTGACAGTTAACAATGGTGCAAATACTTTAAATCGATGAAGTCGATTATATAATCCTCAAAACGTTTGTCCAACTTCCTCCCGGAATTCCGGCGCTCTCACAATTGGTGTTCAGACTTCCGTATTGACAAATGTCTTGCTATTATTTGCATGGTGTGTCAACTGCACGTTAACCGTGCGTTGGTGTAAGCGATTTCATATTGTGTAGGCAGAGGTAACTGGTAAGCAGCATTGGTGGGTGTATTGAAAACCATTGTTGATATTAACTGAAAGATTATTACAAATCTGGGATTACCATTGTCAATCTGTTTATCGTCTACAAACATGATACATATAATAATTTGCGTCACAATAGGATCATCCTGAAGACATATTTAATTGGAAATATGTTTATGCCATGATACTCTTTCTAAAGAAAACACTGTTCCTGCAACGTCAATAAGTCAGTACCGAGATTAAGTAGTTACATGACCACAAAATGTAAGTTTCAAAATGGTGCAAACACTAAATCGATGAAGTCAATAACTATAATCCTCATTACGGTTGTCCAACTTTCTTTCGTAATTCCGATGCTTTAATAATTGGTTTGCAGTGTAGCGTATATGCAAAGGCGCTTGTAATTATTGACAATGTGTATATAGTTAGTTAGATAGGTAGGTACGTACGTAAAAAGGTACGTAGAAAGCTACATACCTAAGTAGGTACGTAGTTACGTAGGTAGGTACGTAGGTACGTAATATGGTAGGTAGATATGTACGTAATGTGTAGGTTTATACTGGATAAAACATGGACGCATGTCCGTTTGACGGTCTGTCTTCCAATAGAACGAAACGGTCCGGCGAAATATTCCTCCACTTAATAACGAAACAATGTCAAACCTCAGTGTATTGTTTGTTATGAAATGAACGTGTGCATGTTTTATCAAATGAGTAAAGAAAATCCCCTTTTGACAATTTCCACTAAGACTACGAACGATTATTACAACTTATTACGACATGAGGCGTTCTGATTTGACGATCTCTGTTTCGTAACTTATAATGCATGCGTATAGAAAATAAATGAATATGATCTTTATATTTTGTTTTTATATGGTCTGATCTGTCAGTATACACCAAACTGTACATAAAGCACTTAATCCCAATATTCACAGTCAATGCACGTATTTAATGCGAGACATTTACCGCTTGTGCTGTTTTTTTTATCCCAAAGGAATTGCTATTTGGTGTGCGACTGATAACTTTCTAGATGAATTGTCAAAATAAATTCGATTTGTATCTTTGCTTTGATGAATGCAAAGAACTGTCAACAGAGCGCATTATATACTTGCCATCTGTTTTATGTTTTCATAGTTAAATGTCTGAAATGTTTGGTGAATAACTTTCACTTACTAATAAGTTAACGAATGGAAGCATGAGCGTAAATAATCATATTTATTCCATCGCGACATTACCCTCTTTTGTTGTTGTTTTTTTCCCTGAAAGGAAATCTTCTTTGGTGTGCGACGTATAACTTTCAAGATAAATGGTCAAAATACATTTGTTGTGAGTCTTGCTTTGATTTATGTTAAGATGTGTCAACATAGCGCAGTATGTACTTGCCATTATTTTATTTGTTTTCATATTTCAATGTCTGAGGTGTTCGGTGAATAACTTTCACAAATTAATGACTAACGGTATAGAAGAGCTTAAAACGTGAGCGTAAATAATTATATTACTTCCATACATTTGCGAAACATAAACTTCGTGATTCGGTGAACTGGAAATGAGTCATACGATTAAACACATTTAAATGACGTTTACTTCTTTTTTTTGTGTGAATATACATTCACACTTGCTACCATTTTAGAATATGCTCTTTAGCTCTTTTTGCTCGTGTTTGACAAGGTCGAAGGAAACAAGATAATATAGATGTTCTTATTTTGCTATTTCAATTTTTCTTTAAATAAAATAGTTTTTATGTATTTACCAATTCTGGTGATATACGGTGTTGAACGATTTTTTTATGGTGTAAATCTTTCATTGTTCGTCATTTTTTAAGATACAATGTGTGCCGTTTGCTTAATACTCACCCTTTTGAAACGTCATTTGATGTAAAATATACAAGTTTTGGTACTATGCTAGAAATGGTGCTAAGCATAACAGTACATATGTATAGATCAACTGCTTCTATGCTGGAAATTGTGTGTTAAGCACAAATGTATGCATTTACATAGTGCCATTCCATTTTGGTTTTCGTATGTTCTTTATTTCAGAATGCTTGAAGGACATTGTACGGAACTGCAGCGTAGGAAAGTTCCAGAAGGATGACGTCATCATCCGCCAGGGGGAGATTGGCGACTGGTATGTTGCGAGGGTTTCGCAAAGTACAAGGATGGTACACTTTGAACGTCGAAAGTGACTTAATCGTGCTGTTTCACTTAAAAATTTATATTCAATAATCCATTGTAAATATATTCCACGAGGAATATTCTCTATTGCAACGTCAATTTCCCATGCAATATAATGTATTTATAAGAACATTGCCAAATGAAAAAAGGACAAAAGGATTGAACATATGTTCAAGGGGTGTGGCATACAAATGGAAGGTGTCCCCTACCATTTCGCTTTAGCTAAATCCCTTATAAATAACATTATGCACCATACACAATAAATGAGTGTTTGAATGCACGCAATGGTGTTTTTCCTTTTTTTTTATTTTTTTAAGAATTTTAGCTTATCGTATCAGCTATGATTGTTTGTGGTATAAATTGATGTGTTTGTATCAAAATATTTGAAAATCATTAACTTATAATAATCTTCACCGAACTATATTTATAAACACAATACATTGTGCCGCAGTTTCTACACCATTAAGGACAGGGAGGGGACCGGAAGTAGCAAAGAAACAGTCTGCATATGAACTCATCGGTAGCCTTGACAATGAGGGAAATCTAGACCGGAGCAAATTAGGCAACTTCGTCACCAGTCTGGTTGAGTGCACAGAAAGTCAGAAATGTTTGCTATGAGTTTACACTAGTGGACTTTGTAAAAAGTGAAGTTTTCAAGGGATATACGTTCAATATTTCAACTGACTTTTCTGGAGTTAGGTGTATGCGTTTGAATAGTTTTGCAAACTTGTGTATGTTGAACTTTATTGGACAATTTCTTTTAAACTAACAACGAATGCCTAATGATGTGTGTTTTTAACACGCAAATTTGAAACTCTTTGTTAGTTTAATTTAATTAAATATTGTCCTCAAAATTATGGTCTGACCTTCCAAAGCGGTAAATTTGGTTTATTACACAGGATCTGGGTTTCCTTTCGGCGAAGTGGCGCTCGTTTCCGACGACGCCGTACGGACGGCTACTACCATTGCCGAAGAGGACACGGACTTACTCGTGGTCGATCGGGCCCTCTACAATCGAGCGGTCCGAGATGTCCTCGCGGCGGAGTTTGAGGAAAAGAAATTCTTTATCAAGCACAACGACATGTTTTCCTCGTGGTTTCCCAAGTACCGGAAGCAGCTAGCGATGGCCATGTTCAAGGAGACGTTTCCGTATGAGTCGGAACTAGTTCGACAAGGGGGCACCGTTCAAAACATTTACTTCATTGTCAGGTATTTGCACCATTATTAAGACATTATATGTGATTATAACATACCATCGCATTTTATTAACTAGGACGTATTTGCACAGTAGTAATCTATTGACGTCATGTCGTTTATTTTTGTGAAAACATTGTTTGTCACTAATGTCACTACTTGCTGACTAATTTTATTTAATATGTTTATTTGTTAGGCAGACGCGAAGTATTCGTAAAACGCGTGTTTAAGCATGCCTTGTATATACAAACAATATTAAAGGTAGTATTCATTACAATAATATATTCTACCATACAGCTGTGTCGATTTTCGTGTAACTTGTATGCAGCACAAATATCCGAAGAGAACTAACGGTATCAAACATTTAACAAAGAATTGGTCAAATCAGAATTCAGGCCACATATCAGTATTTGCCGTTGTTCTTGTCTGGATTGCGGTTCTTTTTACGTGTTTGTATTGTCTATAGCCATGATGTGTATAGCGGAAAGTATTCATGTAATGCCTAAATATTTGAAAAAAAAACTATTTGAGATTTATCTAAATATAGAAAACAATCAAACTCTCAATACTTCTTTAAAGGCTAGAGTATCGATCTGTGCATTTCAGTGGGCAAGTGGAGATTCGAGCCGATATCAATATGCATCAGGCTCAATACCCCAAACTGTACCGACTTCTAGAAGACGAACGTGAAAAGTAGGTTCTATAATACTCAAACAAATTCGAAAAGTTAAGATTCCTACGTTAATGGCTATACGGTAACGTGTGTCAGTATTGCATTTTATAATTTTTTATAGACGTTTGCGTATCAATTGCGTCTCACCTCCTTTTCGTGCATGAAGACTACCAATTCACCAATTATTGCATGAGTCTGCCTAATATTGCGTGAAATCCACGTATTTGTGTATGAAGTCTACACATTCTTGCATAACGTCTACCTATTATGTTATACTGCCATCAAATTATATACTATGAGCTTTGTTAATCACATTCCTGTTTACTCAAATAGCTTCAAGTTAATGAAACGNTCAACATATTTACTTGAGCTGCCATCCTACAGCAAATCCAAGTCAATATTATATTTAAGCAATAATAACTGTCATTTATAATAAGAACACACTATGCCTCAATATTGTATGATTATGAATATAACATGGGATAAATACGTTTCTGTTAATACCATCGAATATCATTGTTTCATATGCATCTATATTGGATCCAATTTATAAGTGAAATAAGGTTGTTTATAACAAGCAAACCTCCCGCCTGATGCGTTTATTGACTCAGAGAACATGGAACTCTATTTCTACAATCCCTTATTTGTACATTTTCCGGATCAATCCCCTTTTCTTACATCGGTTCGGATCACTGGTCAAACATCGGCATTACAAGCTGCTGAATGTGAAATACAACGTTGAACAGAAGCCGGCGTTTAATAAATGGTCATTAACGAATGCATCAATGTGAATCCCTTGAAGCGCTCGGTGTCTTACGAACATTCACTGAGTTTTGTTCCGGTCCACTGATTTTTGACGAAGTTACGGGCCTTGCATTTAGGAATGTTCTTTAAAATAATACTTGGCCGGAATATTTTTCCGAAATGCTTTCAAATACTGACCTTGTTTTTGTTGTGTAAGTCTACTTACATGACCTAAAGATCAAGTTCGAGTTTTGTTCTGGTCCATTGGTTTTTGACGAAGTAACGGGCCTTGGACGGAACCATTTTCTCTAAAATAACACTTAATAACGAGTATCCTAGTGCAGTAACACAAAAACATTTGTATACTATACAGTTTTTTTTATCTTGTTTTATTATTTTTTTGTGAACTCTTTGATTCTTACATTGTATTTTGTTATTAAAGAAAGTACGAAAATGATTTTCGGTGTAGTTTTATCCATATACGTTATTCATATTTTGTGTATGTTTGGGGGTGGGGCGTTAGTTCTTCAGTACTAATAAAGCTCGAACACAATCATAGTATTTAATACCAGCTCTTTGAAGACCTACACTGAATGGGAAAGTCAATATAAATAATGTGAATTAAGCACATATTTACCAAACTTTAAGTAATTGTTTAAACATCTCCTTACTGGTTTGATGACTGACCTGTAACAACGTCGCTCGTGGTTTACTTGTGTTATTCAAATATAGAAATCCCGTGAAGTCCGCGGTTAATATCTGATACTCAATCTCTGTAAATCGTGGCTTATATTACAATGAGTTTGGAAGTACTTTATTCCTTTTTTCTCCGATATGAACAAAGTAAAACTTCCGCTGCACCAGCAGGCTGATACCTTGTAATAGCACGTGTAAACATACGTAGATATTCAACCTCGCTTAAATTCACACGCATTAGTGCAAATCATTTATTTGATAACGATTTTAAAACTGTTTATTAAATGTAATGTAACAGCTAAAGTATTTATATTATAGTAAGTTGCTTAGAACTACACAACTCTACATGTTTTGGTGAATGAAGAAAACTTTATATTATATTCAGTTATAGACGTAATACCAATTACAATCATTTATGGGCGTAATACCCATTACAGTCATTTATGAGCGTAATATTTATTACATTCATTTATGGGCTTAATACCCATTACAGTCATTTATGATCGAAATACCGAATAACAGTCATTTATGGGCATAATAACAATTAATTGTTCATTTATGGGCATAATAACCATTTCGAGAATTTATCAGAATAATAACCTTCAGAGGAATATGTTTTTGAAACGTCAATATGTATGTTCAGAAGTAACATAGATACATAGCTACGATTTATGGCAGTTAACAATGGTGCAAATACTTTAAATCGATTTAGTCGATAACTGCAATCCATATAACGTTTGTCCAACTGCCTTCCGGAATTCCGGCGCTCTTACAATTGGTGTTTAGACTACCGTATTGGAAAAGGTCTTTTTATTATTGGCAGTGTGTGTCAATGGCACTTCGACCGTGTGTTGGTGTAAGAGTATTCATATAATGTAGGTAAAGGTAACGGGTTAGCAGCATTGGTGGGTGTATTGAAACCATTGTCGATTTAAAATGAAAGATGATTACAAATCTGGAATTACCATTGTCAATCTGTTTATCGTCTTCAAACATGAAGGGTATAATTACTCGCGTCACAGTAGAATCATCCTGTGAGAACAGCTTCAATTGGAAATTTGTTTATGCCATGATACACTTTATAAAGCAAACACTCATGACATAAACGATTGCATGTGAGAAATGTATCCACATAATTTAACAAATGCCTCTTTCTACTAGTTCATCTAAGAATTAGAACGTTGTTTTTCAAACTATTGCGACATGTGGCGTGTGGGTCGCTGGTATGTTTAGCTCTATCTCAGAACATATTATTTATTTGGAGTGAGAGTAAATTGGCATGCTATAATTAGTTTGTTTTTTAAATGAGCCTCGTTCAGAGAAAACTGGGCTTATTGAATGTGCGCAAAGTTTCGTCCAAGATTAGCCTATACAGTTCGCGTAGGCTTATGCGGGGCGACACATTCAGCCTGTAGTGGCTTTTGGTTTAGAAGAGACTTCCTTAAACGAAAAAATGTATATAAGCGGAAAGTGTCGTCCCTGATTAGCCTATGGACTGCACAGGCTAATCTGGGATAACACTTTACGCACATGCATTAAGCATATTTGTCCGAGAACTAGGCTCACATGATCAGATAATGTGTATGTATACATCAAACTGTTACAGTACATAAAGCACTCAATCCCAATATTCAGAGTAAATTCACGCATTAAATGCTGATATACCAGTTTTTGTTGCTGCAGTCGTAACATTAATCTCTTGTGTTGATGTTGTTTTCCTCAAAGGAACTGTTCTTTGGTGTTCGACAGATAACGTTCAGGATGGATGGTCAAAACAAATGGGATTTGTATCTTACTTTGACAAAATTTAATGTGAATTTCTGTGAACATAGCGCATTATTTACTTGCCATCTTTTATATTTTATTTTTCACAGTTCAATTTCTGAAGTGTTTGATGAATAAATTCACTTAGTGATGACTTAAGGAATATAAAAGCTTCAAATGTTAGCTCAAATAATTATATTACTTCAATACATTTTTTAAACATAAACTACGTAATTTCGTTGAACAGGAAATATGTTAACGAATGCACACATTTTAATGACGTTTACTTCTTTTTTTAATGTGTATTTTTATGTCGTCCTTGTTAAAATGTGCGTTTCAGCTCTTTTTTTCTCGTGTTTAACAAGATCGAAGAAAACAAGATAATATGGCTGTTATTATTTTGCTATTTTTCTTTGACATAAAATAAAATTGTTTTATGCATTCACTACTTCTGGTGATACACGGTGTTGAACGATTTAAACAATAAATAATGAAGTAAATCTTTCCTTGTTCGTCATTTTTGTAAATGAAATTAGTGCAGTTTGCTTAATGGTTCGCCTTTTTAATAAATCGTCATTTGATGTAAAATAAACAAGTAATGTTACTATGCAAGAAATTGTCCTTAGCATAATAGTACGCATGTATAGATAAACTCCTTCAATAATCGAAATTGTGTTTAGCATAAATGTATTCGTTTGCATATTACTATTCAATTGTTTTATGTTCTTTATTCCAGAATGCTTGAAGGACATCGTACGGAACTGCAGCGTAGGAAAGTTCCAGAAGGATGACGTTATCATCCGCCAGGGGGAGATTGGCGACTGGCATGTTGGGCGCGTTTCGAAAAAAACCTTGGATGGTAAACGTTCAATGTTAAAAGATACTCATTTTGTGCTGTTTTACTTACGTATTTATATTCAATAATCCATTTATCATATACGTGTATTACATGAGGAATATTCTTTATTGAAAATATTGGTATGTTACCATCAAGTACTACAGTATGTTACCCGCTGCCGGATAATTAATAATCAATAAAAATGTATACATAAGAAAATTGACTTATGAAAAGGGACAAGGCGTGGAAAGATTTTAAAGAGGTGGGGCATACAAATGGAATGGGCCCCCTGTCATTCCGCATTAGCTAAATCCCTACTCACATTATGCACTATACACAATTAATGAACGTTTCAATGCACACATGTTATTTTTTTTTTTCCATTCGTATTTAAGAAATTCAACTTTTTGTATCAACTTTGATTATTTGTGGTATATATTGATGTGTTTGTATGAAAATAATTGAAAATAATGTACTAATAATAATCTTCACTGAATTATTTTATAAACAAAATAAATCGTGGCGCAGTTTCTACATCATTCTGGCGGGTAAGATCTCCATATTCATCATCGATAAGGACAAAGAGGGGACCGGAAGTAGCGACGAACAGTCTGCATATGAACTCATCGGCCTTGACAATGAGGGAAATCTAGACCGGAGCAAATTAGGCAACTTCGTCACCAGTCTGGGTGAGTGAACAATGTCAGAAACTGTTCGGTATAAGTATACACTAGTGGAATTTGTATAATGTGAAGTGTTAAAATGATACTATCAATATATGATAAATCAATACTGCAACTTCCTTTTTTTGGAGTGCATCGAGTTAGGTGTTTGTGTTTGAATAGTTTTACCAAGTTGTGTCTGTGTTTAACATGCAACTCCGTAACTATTTGTTAGTTTTTGTTTAATTACTTGCTGTCTTTAAAATTTTGGTCTGAATATTTTAAAAAAGCACACTTGGTTTACCAAACAGGATGTGTGTTTCCGTTCGGCGAAGTGGCGCTCGTTTCCGACGACGCCGTACGGACGGCTACTATCATTTCCGAAGAGAAAACGGACTTACTCGTGGTCGATCGGGCCCTCTACAATCGAGCGGTCCGAGATGTGCTCGCGGTGGAGTTCGAGGAAAAGCAGTACTTTATCAAGCACAACGACATGTTCTAAACGTGGATTCCCAAGTACCGGAAGCAGCTAGCGATGGCCATGTACAAGAAAACGTTTCCGTACGAATCGGTGCTGGTTCGACAAGGGGACACCGTCCAAGACATTTACTTTATTATCAGGTAGATAGATGCGCCATTATAACCACTTTGATTATTACATACCGCATTTGATGAAATTAGAAGGATTTGCACACTGTGGAATAAAGCAAACACGCACAATTCCATGGACGTCATTTCGCTTATTTTTGTGTCACCATTGCATGTCATTCGGTACGTGCTGATTGATTTTAGTAGATGAGTTTATCCACTAGGCATACGCGAACTATTCGTCAAGCCCGTGTTAAAGCCTTTGTTATCTTTCCTAACTATAATTAAAGGTAGTCTTTAATAACTATTATTTAAGGTAGTATTCATTATACTAATATATTCTTTAATGTCGTTTTTATCGAAGCTAGTATGCAAGAATATCGAATATCCGAGAATGTTTATCGGAAGATAACTAACGGTGCGAAATATCTGAGCAAGTACTCGGAATTCAGGTCACAAATCAGTAATTTCCGTTTTCCTTGTACTATGTGGTACTTTTGACCGGTGTTTGTTGTTTATTACCATCATGTGTATAACTGAACGTGTTTATGTACTGCATAGATATTAAAAAAGTATCTGATATTTATCTTAATATAGAAAACAATGAAACTCTAAATACTTCTCTAAAGACTAGATGATCGATCTGTGCATTTCAGTGGGCAAGTGGAGATTCGAGCCGATATCAATATGCATCAGACTCAATACCCGAAACTGTACCGACTTTTAGAGGACGAAGGTGAAAAGTAGGTTCTATAATACTTGGACTAATTCACAGGTTTAAGATTTATATGTTTACTCCTCAACATTAACGTTTTCTGTTTTACATTATATCTTTCTTTGTTGTCGTCTTATGACATTGTACTATGAAAGCCAGACTGGCTTATCAGTCTTTTTGTGCTTATGCTAATAGGATTTGTTTACGTTTTCCCTGTTATAGAGAAACGGCAGCGGCGTCAACAACCGGAAGTGGAGAACATCCTACCACCGCTTAAAAAGAAGGATGCGCCTGTAAAGACTCTAAAAATGTGCAAGCTCGGAAAGAACGAGTCGCTAGGTAAGTCGCTTGGGTCAGTACAATAACATATAAGCCTCGAGATATTAATGAAAGTGCGTAAAGTGTCGTCAAAGATTAGCCTATGCAGTAGTTGAGGCCACTTCAGTTATCTCATATACGTGAGGCCACGATAGTTTTATTTCAAATGCATAACCCCATGCAAAATATGTTTTTTTTTTATGTTCACGCTATATAAATTAGCGAACAAAAACAACTTTACTTTAATCCGAATAACAAATATTGGATATCCCTCACAGGCGAAATAGAGGTCCTTATGGACATGGAGACGTGCATGACGTCAGCCGTCTGCACGGAGCGCACCGAGGTCCTCGTGCTGGAGATGAAGCACTACGAGCGTCTCATCGTCAAGAAGCATCAGAGAACCATCGACATCATACGCAGGCGCCTTGAAGTGAAGCTTAACACGCGCACTTCCGTTATCAAGGTACTCGTGCATGGCTGCTCACTTTGCACATACTACAAAACAAAATTAGCCTAGCTCTGAGTAAACGGGATTTAATGCATGTGCGTAAAGTGTCGAACCCAGATTAGCCTATGCGGACTGCACATGCATAAAGCCCAGTGTTCCCAGAGCGAGGCTCATATATAAGGTTATTTTACAGTTTGCTTTAAGTCTCAATTTACTCGTAAACGGTTCTTCTCTGTGCACACACTTCACACAAAATATAACATGTGGGTTTACATTTTGCTATAATAAACGCCCATCGTTTTAAGTGTTCACACACTAATACTTGATGGCAAAACTACGATTGCGTACATTGGCCCAAACTCCATGAAATACGTCACAGTTCTGCTGTATTCACAGGAATACGATGCGGTGCCGCTACTCAAGCTGCTGCAACTGAAGCTCAAGTTGTTACACAACCCTCCACCAGTCCCTGGGGACAAACAAAAGGCACACGAGAGCTCCGTGCAAATCGCAGAGAAATCATTCTTTAACCACCAGGGAGAGAGACTGTGCTTTATCTTATTCACACATTTTACAGAAAATAACCGTTCACCTGACGCCCCTGCATACATTTTTAAAACAATTAAGGCAAGCTCCCATTCTACAAGTTAACTGTGTTGCAATTCAACGTTACACACGTTCTGAAATCAAAACGCTGATAGCATACAGAGGTTGTTTGCGAGAGATGTAAGTAAAGAAATTCAATACTGTCAATATTTAAATACCTACGATTCATTCGAATGTACCCTTTTTGTCTTATAAGATAAATCTCGTTATTGCTTTTATGTATGCCTTGGCCCATAGGAAAATCTTGCTAAAAACAAAATATAGGAATAAAAATGTCACAGACTGATGCAGACGTTCTTACGCATGCATGCACGCACAATCATCACCAATGTATAGGGCTTTCCTTAGCGGGCTCGTGAAACTTACTTATATTCATTTTTTCACAACAAAAACGTATTGCAGACTTATTGTATTTGATGTTTTACCAGGTCCGCTTCTGGATATCGACGGTCCAGGCATCGTGTTTTACATGATACGCGCACGGGAGAAGTCCAGACTGCTGAAGGAGTCTGTAAGGACTCACCGGAAGGAGCGACCTTATGCTCATCAGCGGAACAAGCCACCGGAACCCGTCCATGTGGTTCGTGTCCCTCAGTCGCTCATAATAGCGGCCCAGAATTCCGGTTCCGAAGTCGCACAGACGGCGAATCCGGATTTTGCCCAACTATAGAATGAAAACAAAATGTCGGAACATATCCAGCAGTTACGCGAAAGTGAAATAGACACGGTTGCAAGTTTGAACAATCCTGATAATACTGAAACAAACGTTTCCTCGTTTGCTACTGGAGTGAGTCATAATACGGATGACAACAAAATGCAGACATCGGAAGTTGTGGAAACCACGAATATTGTTCGTGCGCCCATTGCATGGTTGTTCCGACGTATTCAGAGTGCGGATAAAGACAAAACCAGACATTTACATGATATTGAACACACAAGCGCTTCCAGTGTTAAAAACGACAAGGAGGGTAGATCTTTGCCGAATTCTCCGAGATTATATCTGGACAGAAGCACGACTGAAACCAAACTCCAAAACTTGGAGAATAAAGTTGCCGAGTGGTTACGGAAGGATAATCCACGCGCATGCACAAATGTAGCAAAATTGAGACGTCTTCAAGTTGAGGTAAGTCTTACTCAATACTTTAATAAAAACACGAGTCTGTTGTATATTGTGTTTAATATATATTTTAATAGATTAATATGGAAAAAATCCAGATATCAATAAAACGTAATTACCGCACTCTGCCTTATTTCCATTTCAGGAATTAGAACCCCCTCCGAAACCAGGCAACAAAATTGTTATACGTACAGGAATACGTGTAGACGTTTACGTGGCAGCCGTAGTGATTCGTCTTCTGCAACCGAAAGCGGAAAATCCGAAATGGCGGAAAGTGTAAAATTAACCCAAAAGATAAAAAACTCCCATAAAGTGAGCAGAAGCAATTTCCTAGATTTAACCAGATAGGATCATTCTTTGGATAGATACAGGATACTTTTAGCGATTTTTTTTTTCTGGACCAAACAAAACTCTTAGGACTAGAAGAAATAGACAGTTGTTTCGTGTTACTTTACCGACCTCAACATTCTCGACCATAGAACACTGTTTTTAGTTGTCTACTTTAACGACTGTTAATTTTTTGATGTAGTTGTTTACTTTTTGGTTTCCTGAATCACTTACTTCAATAACCTCGCATAATCACTGTTGAAGAATATTTCTCAAGAACTTATAATAAATCATGCAATTGCGTTTCCGTTTTCAATATGAAAACACGCAAAAGCAAGACAAAAATGTATACTGTTGTTATTATTCATTTAAAATATGTGTAATGAAAACTATGGGACTTTCTCTCGACCTTAATATCTTTTGAGATTATAGAAAATAGGGTCCAGAGATTCTCGTATCTGAAAAAAAGCATTCTTTTTCGATGACGACGGTTTATTGAAAAATTGGACAAATTATGAAGAAAAGTACAAAATCGACATGTTAAAGCATTGAATTAATCCAAGACAGACGTACAGCTCATAACTAGGAGTTTTTAAAGCGGGACTGTACGATTTTGTCAAATATTTATGAATTTTTATAAAATGTATTAAAAATTAGTATACATATATTTCAATATAAATTAAAATAAGGGACAAAATTGTCACCAAACCAGGTTTTCAATAAAAAAAAGTCTGATAAAGGGAGACAACTGCAACTCAAAATGTGCATTGCTACTGACATAGTTATGGCCCGGACAAGCTCATTTATGGCCATTTTTGACCTTTGAACTCAAAGTGTGACCTTGACCTTGGAGATATCGGCGTAATTATTTCGCGCGACACACCGTCCAATGATGGTGAACAAATGTGCCAAATGATTTTAAAATATGACAATAAATGACATAGTTAAGGCCCGGACAAGCTCATTTATGGCCATTTTTGACCTTTGAACTCAAAGTGTGACCTTGACCTTGGAGATATCGACGTAATTATTTCGCGCGACACACCGTCCAATGATGGTGAACAAATGTGCTAAATGATTTTAAAATATGACAATGAACGACATAGTTATGGCCCGGACAAGCTTGTTCCGCCCGCCCGCCAGNAATACGAGTAAAAGTGTCGGCATTGGCTTTAACCAGCGCTAACTTGTCTTTGCTGCAATTTATGAAATTCGTCTTCAAAGTATAATTTTTATTGCCTATTTTGAGTCATCGTAACATAATTTAATCAATATATTAAAATTTAACACATGTAAAAATCGTACAGTCCCGCTTTAAGTAATTTGCAACATAATAACTCAAAATGGTCGAAAATTATGTGTGTCACATACATGTATGAGAAACTAGTGCCACGAAAAAGCAAATATTGAGTTATCATATATTACAGTAATAACATAGCTGTGCACATTTTTTGAAGAAGTTATAGACTGTTAAGGAGGAGTTTAAAATGTGACAGTTATATAATTATGTTTCGCCCCAGTATTTTGACTGATTATGCCACATATGAACTAAAACAAAAAGCTATGCTCATTTAATTTTATTCATTTCAATCAAAGACAAATTTAAATCTACATGCTTTAGATGTTTTTTATTCACATGAAACGTCTTTCCGTGACATTTGATTTGAATGCCTTACGACAATACGAGTTTGATGAATTAAAGTACCGTATTTATCGGGTTATATGTCGCACCGGAAATGTAAGACGCCCCCCCCCCATTTTATTACACTTTTTAACATTTTTCCAATTTGGTCAACACATAAGACGCATCGGCGAATACAACGTACATACACCATCATCAACTATTCCCAAGAGTGCATTCACAACTATTCATTCATGGAATGTTGAATTGCTTGATTTCAGATGGAAAATTCCTCGTCAATGCTGTCCTTTGTTTTCTCACATGTGTCATTACTTTTATATTTGTTATATTTAAAATAACTTATTGATTTAAAAAATAAAAAAATAAACAATGTATAATCGGTTATTATGGACCAAATCGACAGAGTTGCATTTACACATGTTAATCCCTTTTGTTAAAACACCGCCGTCTACACAATAGGTCAGTACACATATTAAGCGTGTTTTTATAACGCCCAAGATTAAATCCAGTTTTGTCCGGATGTTCTTTTAAATCAGTATACAGTACAATAGCTGTTTGAATATTAACTCAAATAAAAGACCTTAACGATACAAATACGGCACGTTTGATTTGAAATTAATTTAGAGGAAATGTCAATTCCAAATTATGCGTGATATGTTTTTGTTACAAAGACCAACCAATTTGTTTTACCGAAATCAACAGAACTAAATGTTCTCTGCGATACAATGTTGTTATCCAAAAATTAATATACGCACGCTTTCCATGCCTAGGGCGAGACGTTGTTCAATGCCGCATTATTTTCCCGCTTCGCGCGCCTCCGGGACAAAGGAAAACATGAGGACACTTTATTTGAAGCTAGAATTTGTAAATGTCGCGTGAACATAAAAGAAATCGGAAGTGTGTTCCGCTACGATGCTGCATTTTTAGCGCAAATGAATATGATCTTTGACGTTTGACTTGTTAATAATGACGCCAAGAGCACCTGCGCTGTATATTTGTAAAATATGTGTTTCGCTGTTTATTTGCTTTTTGTGTCTTAAATATATTACATCTTGTTATCAAATTGTTTGTTTGGTTGAACCTGATTTTATTTTACTAAAAATAATGACTTTATAGTACATCACTGACTAACATCTAAACATCGACTGATATATCAACTTCCTGACGTCATCAGCATTTACACATTCTTTTTAATGACCCCGGTAGGGTGGCATATAGTGATCGCACTGTCCGTCTGTCCGTCTGTCCGTCCGTCTGTATGTCTGTCTTTCTGAAATTCCGTCACACTTGCGTTTAGGTTTCGAAAATGGTCAAAACTTTTGCAATATTGATCACAGCAACTTGATATTTGGCATGCATGTGTATCTCATGAAGCTGCATATTTTGAGTGGTGAAAGGTCAAGGTCAAGGTCATCCTTCGAGGTCAAAGGTCAAAAAAAAAGAAAAAAAGCGGCGCAGTAGGGGACATTGTGTTTCTAAAAAACACATCTCTTGTTGATATTTGGAAAATAGATTATTTGCTGTTTGTTTTTCTTTCTGTGAATTAAATGTTAAACATCTCGGTATCAAATGGTTTGTTTTGAGGAATCTTATTCATTTTTTAAACAAAATATTACTTACTTATTAAGTCTTAGTAATATGACACATCGACTGATATAAGAACTTCCTGTTGAACATGATATAAAACTATATACTATTCAGCATTGTATTAGGCAGCCATCAATGTAGCGATATAATAAATGTAATAATAAAGTCACGTTGCACCGGTAAGCAGCCTGTATTTAACGTGCTTTTTTCGGGGAATACGGATATCATTATAATGACATTACTATGACAGGAGTGAGATGTTGTTGATGCAAGAGGGATATGTGGTTGATGTAAGAGGGATATTTGGTTGATGCAAAAAGGGAGATGTGGTTGATGCAAGGGGGAGATTTTGTTGATGCAAAAAGGGAGATGTGGTTGATGCAAGAGGGAGATGCGGTTGATGCAAGAGGGAGATGTGGTTGATGCAAGAGGGAGATGTTGTTGATGCAAACGGGAGATGTGGTTGATGCAAGAGGGAGATGTGGTTGATGCAAGGGACATGTGGTTGATGTAAGAGGGAGATGTGGTTGATGCAAGGGGGAGATGTGGTTGATGCAAGAGGGAGATGTGGTTGATGCAAACGGGAGATGTAGTTGATGCAAGAGGGAGTCTTGGTTGATGCAAGAGGGAGATGTGGTTGATGCAAGGATGAGATGTGGTTGATGCAAGAGGGAGATGTGGTTGATGCAAGAGGAAGATGTGGTTGATGCAAGATGGTGATGTGGTTGATGCAAGAGGGAGATGTGGTTGATGCAAGAGGGAGATGTGGTTGATGCAAGAGGGAGATGTGGTTGGTGCAAGAGGGAGATGTGGTTGATGCAAGGGGGAGATGTGGTAAATGCAATAAGGAGATGTGGTTAATACAATATGGAGATGTGTTTGATACAAGAGGAAGATGTGGTTGATACAAGAGGAAGATGTGGTTGATGCAAGAGGGAGATCTGGTTGATGTAAGAGGGAGATGTGGTTGATGTCAGATGGAGATGTGTTTGATGTCAGATGGAGATGTGTTTGATGTAAATGGAGATGTGGTTGATGCAAGACAGAAACGTGGTTGATTCAAGATGGAAGTGTGGTTTATGAAAGAGGGCAATGTAGTTGATGCAAGATGGAGATGTGGTTGATACGAGAGAGAGAGTTGTGGATGATGCAACAGCTAGATGTGGTTGAAGCACGTTGGAGATATGGTTGATGCAAGAAGGAGATGTGGTTGATGCAAGAGAGATGTGGTTGATGCAAGAGGGAGATGTGGTTGATGAAAGAGGGCAATGTAGTTGGTGCAAAATGTAGATGTGGTTGATGAAAGAGGGAAATGTAGTTGGTGCAAGATGGAGATGTGGATGATGCAAGATCGAGATGTGGTTGATGCAAGAGGGAGATGTGATTGATGCAAGAGGGCAATGTAGTTGGTGCAAGATGGAGATGTGGTTGATGCAAGATGGAGATGTGGTTGATGCAAAATGGAGATGTGGTTGATGCAAGATGTAGATGTGGTTGATGCAAGACTGAGATGTGGTTGATGAAAGAGGGCAATGTAGTTGGTGCAAGATAGAGATGTGGTTGATACGAAAGAGAGAGATGTGGGTGATGCAAGAGCTTGATGTGTTTGATGCAAGAGTGATATGTGGTTGATGCAAGAGGGATATGTGGTTGATGCAAGAGGGAGACATGGTTGATGCAAACGGGAGATGTGGTTGATTTAAGAGGGATATCTGGTTGATGCAAACGGGAGATTTTGTTGATGCAAACGGGAGATGTGGTTGATGTTAGAGGGATTTGTGGTTGATGCAAACGGAGGTTTTGTTGATGCAAGAGGGAGATGTGCTTGTTGCAAGAGGGAGTAGTGGTTGATGCAAACGGGAGATATGGTTGATGTAAGAGGGATATGTGGTTGACGCAAAAGGGAGATTTAGTTGATGCAAGAGGGAGATGTAGTTGATGGAAACGCGAGATGTGGTTGATTAAAGAGGGATATGTGGTTGATGCAAACGGGAGATGTGGTTGATGCAAGAAGGAGATGTGGTTGATGCAAACGGGAGATGTGGTTGATGCAAACGGGAGATGTGGCTGATGAAAGAGGAAGATTTGGTTCATGCAAACGGGAGATGTGGTTGATTCAATTGGGAGATGTGGTTGATGTAAGAGGGAGATGTGGTTGATGCAAACGGGAGATGTGGTTGATGCAAGGGGTAGATTTGGTTCATATAAGGGGGATATGATTTTATTGCAAGAGGGGCATGTGGTTGATGCAAGAGGGAGGTATGGTTGTCTGATTGTATTGGTTCTTGTAACCACCGTAATTTGGTTGGTTTGGCATTCGATATTCGATGTTTTGTGAATGGTCGAGGTAATATTATTATCCGGATCTCCACCATGTTAGCAACACTCATCAATATCCTAGCTACAAACAAGTCTGATCTTTTAAAAATATAAATAGCGTTTATAAGTTCATCTAGCAATTGATGGATTAGGCCTATAACATATTTTCTATAATTACCTATTTCACTGTAAAAAAAGGTTTTTCAGAATTATATTCCCCAAACCAATACTGAAACTGCAAAGAAGATTTATTAAAAAAAAAGATTGAGTACAAAAAGTATGTAATAAAAGCGATATTTTAGGAACAGATATTTGGGAACAGTCTGTCAAATTATTTCCACAAAGCATCGAGAGCAAAAGTTTAAACTATTTCCATCCGCCTTAAAACCTTCGGGCAGCATTTCACAATATTTCCCTCCATACTTTTAGAAATATTTTTGACTTTTCCAAAATGTCAATGAAACATATGTGCACTGTAGCATAACGATAGAATGAAAACATTTAAATGCACGTAAACAATAAAAAACGCACACCAAATACATATGTTTCTTTTTAATTATTTAACGCATTACTTTAAATCTAAACATTGATATGGAATGTTAAGTTGTGTACATAAGTAAACATCTGAGTAAAACAATGACTGATAATTAGTAAATACATCCATATTATTCAGTATTGCTAATTATAATTATAATAATTGCTAAATAATTTCAATATAAATAATACCGAGAAACAATATACATGTATTAAAAGGTACGTTCGTTAACTCATACATTATTTCACATTAAGGCTATATTAATTTTTGATAGACTTTGCTGTACTCTAGCAAATTACTATGTTATGACATGGTTTGATAGTATATATATATATATATCTATATCATCAGTGAGTTATTATGATAAAAACGGGAAAGAAATGTACGTAAAAGCTATTCGGTGAACATGGCACCTATTCAAGGCACCTTCAATCTAATCAAGGCAGACACAATCTATTAAAGGCACATAACCGCTATTCAAGGCACCTGAGTAAAATGGATGTACATCGTAAGAAATTCCACAATAAAAAAAACATACACTTCCAAACGGCATTTGGTTGTGTTCTAACATGTAAACACGTGTTTTCCAGGTGACAGGGAATTCTTTCGACTCTTTACTGTAGTATATATTGAAGGGGATACCACTCGACGTTGGCAATGTGGACACAGGTCTGAACATGTTGAGGTCGGTACAGTTACACGAAACATATGGTAATTTCTTATAAGTGTTTTTTGTTCCAGTGACAAATATCATTTCGCTAACAGTATCCTGTATCTATCCAAAGAATGATCCTCCCTAGTTAAATCTAGAAAATTGCTTCTGCTCCCTTTATGTGAGTTATTTGTCTTTTCGGTTAATTTGACACTTTCCGCCATTTCGGACTTTCCATTTCCGGTTGCAGCAGAGAAATCAATACTGCTGCCACGTGAACGTCTACGTATAACAATTGTGTTGCCTGGTTTTGGAGGTGGTTCTAATTCCTGAAATGATTATAAGGCAGAGTGCGGAAATTATGTATAATTGTTTTCTTGATACAATTTCCATATCGATCTGTGATAAGAAATAAATATATAAATATATATATATATTGTTAAATTTGGATTATGTCAATCCGTCGCACATGCATTGCAACTAGTTTCCCAGAGCGAGACTCAATTCTATAATTGTTCATCTCAATCACTGACAAATTGCTACTGGTAAATGCTTAGTTATGAGCCATTTTCTCTTTACAATCATACCGTTAAATATTTTGATACGTAAATGTACACAACCGCTATACACAACGCTGATTTGAATTTCGATGCGGTGATTGGGTAAAAAATACCGATACAGACAACTGGCTCGTGTTATAAATAAAGTATTTAGCAAAACTTACCTCAACTTGAAGACGTCTCAATTATGCTACATTCGCGCATGCGCGTGGATTATCCTTCCGTAACCACTGGGCCACTTTATTCTCCAAGTTTTGGAGTCTTGTTTCAGTCGTGCTTCTGTCCAGATATATTCTCGGAGAATTCGGTAAAGATCTATTCCCCTTGTCGTTTTTAATGCTGGAAGCGCCTGCCTGGTCAATATCATGTAAATGTCTGTGTTTGTCTTTATCCGCACTCTGAATACGTCGGAACGACCTTGCAATGGACACACGAACTATATTCGTCGTTTCTTCAACTTCAGATGTTTGCATTTTGTTGTCGTCGGAACTATGAATTACTCCAGCATCACACTAGGGAACGTTTGCTCCAGTATAATCAGGATTGTTTGAACTTGCAACCGTGTCTATTTCACTGTCGCGTAAATGCTGGATTTTTTTTCGCCATTTTATTTTCATTCGATATTTGGACAAAGTCAGGGTACGCCGTCTGTGTGCCCTCGTAACCGGAATTCTGGGCCGCCATTATAAGCGACTGAGGGATACGGACTACATGAACGTGTTCCGGCGGCTTGTTTTGCTGACGAGGATTAGGTCGCTCCTTCCGGTGAGTCCTTCCAGACTCCTTCAACAGTCTGTACTTCTCCCGCGCGCGTATCATGTAGAACAAGCTACCCGGACCGTCGATATCCAGAAGCGGACCTGGTTAAACATAAAACAAAATCTATAATAGCTTGTTTTGTGTTTAAATTTATTATAAGGCAGTGGCATCATTGTTGTCGAGTTCGCCTTTGAAAGGTCGTTACAGCTACCTCAATGGTATAACTATGTGAGTGCATGCGTAAGTACTTCCGAGCATCTACGGACTGTACCATTTTCATTCATCATTCAATTTTAAAATAAATTATCATACTTTTTAACTATCATAAAACGACGTGTCGCGTTTTACACCCGTGGCGTCTTCCTACCTCAAAGCTCAAAGTCACACTGAAAGGTCAATGGTTGTATTAAACTATGACAGATATTATCCAGACTATTACTTCCTCATTCATCTTGCACTTAAACAAATACTACAAATGTTCACCACGGCTACAAAGTGCAACAACCGTCTCTCAATCTCAAAGGTCAAGGCTAAAGTGTTAGAGGTCAAAGATCAGGTCCAAACTGTAAATTACATGTCAAACGTCCGATGTTTGCAAATTACAGTTTGTCTTGACTATAACTTCATCATTGATCATGAAATTTAAAACTATTTTACCAAAATTGTTCACCATGTGGAGAAGCTGCATAACGGACAAGTTCTTCGCCTTTTGCGCCAATGCTTATTTGAGACAATAAAGCAATAGCGATATTTATTATATTCGAAAGAAGAATGAATTCAAATGAATCGTACGCATTTACATATTTACAATATTGACTCGCTTTACTTCAATATCTCGCAAACAACCTCTCTGTCAGGGCGTCAAGTGAACGGTTATTGGTTTGTACAATGTGTGAATAAGTTAAAGCATAGTATCTTACCCTGGTGGTTAAAGAATAATTTCTCGGCGATTTGCACGGAGCTCTCGGGTGCCTTTTGTTTGTCCCCAGGGACTGGCGGAGGGGTGTGCAACAACTTCAGCTTCTGTTGCAGCAGCTTGAGTAGCTGAACTGCATCGTTTTCCTATGAGTGCAGCGGAACTGTTACGTACCGGGTATTTTATGGCATTTAGGTCAATTCACAAAATCGTTAAAAGCAAAATTACTGGTAATCGTTTGTGTTCAGTGTGTACAAAGAGAACAACACTGCACTAATTCATTGAGACTTAGAGTAAGCGTGAAAATAACCATATATGTTTGTGTCCTTTTGGTGCAAAGAGAACAACCCAGATCGACGTCGATGGTTCTCTGATGCTTCTTGACGAAGAGACGCTCGAAGTGCTTCATCTCGAGCACGAGGACCTCGGTGCGCTCCGTGCAGACGGCTGATGTCATGTACGTGTCCATGTCAATTAGGACCTCTATCTCGCCTGTGAGAAATATGCAATCTTCGTTATTCGGATAAACGTTGTTTTTGTTCGCTAATGTACATAACAAACACATACAAATAACATAGTATAGAACTAGTATATGAAATAACAAAAGTGACCTTAAATATTGCACAGGCTAATCTTGGACGACAATTAACACACTTCACGCACATGCATTAAGCTCCCGCGAGCGCGAGTGTACTGTACTACCTAGCGACTCGTTCTTTCCGAGGTAGCACATTTTCAGAGTTTTTACGGGAGCATCTTTCTTTTTGAGGGGCAGTGGGACGTTCTCCACTTCCGGTTGTTGACGCCGCTGCCGTTTCTCCTTGATCAGTCTATAACATGGAAAGGATCAGGATTGGATTAAGCGTGAAACTATTATATTTTTCTAGCAGTTTTCTAGGAGTTTTATATCAGACACACTAGTTTCCAGCTCAAGGGATATGCAATTGAGAAGCAAATTAGACAAGACATTGGTCTACATGTAAATAAGCTATGGTAACCAATTTGCTTCAGTATAAGAGTCACGTGTAAACACACGCAAAACACCACGCATGTACCTTAAACTTGAAGGAATTTAATTAAATAGGAAAGTAATTTACCAAGTTGATGATAAATAATGTGATGTATGTATAAGAATAAGTATATTTTATTTAATCATTCGATATGATGTGCCGGGCCATACTATAGAATATTAAGAATTAATATAAAATTACCAAGGTCATTAATGCCATACAGAACATATAAACAGTAACGGCTCATCCTTTTATCCTATATATGTTTATTATTATGATCATATATTTTGTTTTGTTTTTCAGACGCGGATTCCATAACAACTGTTTGCACTTGTTATTTTTAATTCCTATCGATTGACCGCAAAGAATGACATTTGCAAACCAAGATGTCTACAACGTACCATCACTAAGCTTCAAGAGCTAGACAACACCAATGAAATCAAGCTAACTTATATGTCAAAACCATGTATGTCTAAGAGGAGGTGTTTAAAGATGATGCGCCAACAGGGAACTATGGCAGAGTGCAAAGCAGGAACCATTCATTAATGCAACACGCGGACGCAATAGGGTGTAAACGTCACAAACTGCTTTAAAGGCAGCCACTATAACCAACAAGATCGAAGGTGAAGAGATTTAACAGTTATGACACGAACAATGTTTTGATTTGGATATGTACATGATAGAACCTTTTCGTGGGGTATCAAAACAGAGTGGCATAGGATGGGTGAAAACGGGGAAATATCCCAAAGGTACTTTGCCCAACCACATGTTAGTAAGAAAAGGTTAATTGCAATTTGGGAAATGGTGATCGAACTTTTATTTAAAGAAGGCGAATCGCAATTGATTCGCGCCAAAAAGTCCTATCAGCATACGCAAAATGAAGACCGAAAAGCCAGTCTGGCTCTTATAGTACAGTATCATGATACGACCATAAACAGATATATTGCAAAACAGAAACACGTTACTGTGTAGACTTAAACGTATGAATATAAAACCTGTGAATGAGACCAAATACTTAGGAACCTACTTTTCGCGTTCGTCCTCTAAAAGGCGGTACAGTTTCGGGTATTGAGTCTGATGCATGTTGATATCGGCTCGAATCTCCACTTGCCCACTGAAATGCACAGATCGATACTATAGCCTTTAAAGAAGTATTGAGAGTTTGATTGTTTGCTATATTTAGATAAATCTCAAATACTTTTTAAAAATATTTCGGCATTACATGAATACTTTCAGTTATACACATGATGGCTATAGACAATACAAACACGTAAAAGAACCGCAATCCGGACAAGAACAACGGCAAATACTAATGTTTATTCGCTCAAGAATAAACTCTCTTATTCAACGCAAACGCGATTTTCCTAAGGGATCGCCGAAACCCATACCCCACTGTTATAACCCATCCTACCCAGTCTACTGTAACACATAGACTCGTCCACTAAGTACAAAACCACTGCCCGTGAAAATTGTCGGTCTTTTACCTGCTGGTCGCATCTCAGGGTATGTCGTTCTATGGTTTACACATGTTTACATTTACCACCCACCCTCCCACTTAATTTTATTGTAACACGATGCTTGCCAGATTTTTGTTATATTCCAGTGTTGTCGAGAATTACGAGCTCCATTAGAAACCCACATCGTCATGGCTGGGACTTAGCAGCGTACGGAACACCGTCAGTTTGTCAAATGGTCTACTTAGTTCGGCCCCCGACGACAGGTTCCTGCGTAATTGACTGTACCAGTGTTGGAGAATTTTCAGTTCTGTGCGTTACGGAGTACAGCATAGAACGTATGTCTAAACATAACGCACCGCACAAAACAGGTACATGTGCGGTTCGTTCATGCGTATGGTTGTCACGTGAGTGATGGTCACTCAGGCGGACATAGGCGGGACTGTGCACGGGGTTTTCATTGTTTGGTCAGTTCTACGCTTGACTTTGATCAGTAAACTTTTACTTTTTGAAATTTGAACCGCATTAAGAAATTGGTTAAAATGACCAGTTATGTTTGAGTTACACAATGTCCACAGTTACATGTTAATACTGGTTGTTTTCGGGTACAGTTTTCCAGAGTTATTTTACATTAGTTGAAGTTTTTTCTCTGGTTTTTACTCTGGCCTTGAATACACCATTAAAGGATAAAGAATATAAGTGATGTATACCAATTAAAGTTGTACTGTCATGTTATTCTACGATTATACTTGATTGTTGTATATTACGATATGTAATATACTTGTATGTATGTTGTCAATATACTGATCGCAAGTCTTGCCCAATGCAAAACGATTTGTGTTTTGAGCTTAGTTGTGTGAAGACAAAATTATTGTGTTCATCGGCATAGTTTCCACGAACACACTTCCCGCTTGTCACGGGGTATAGACATTATGTACTTAAATTTCCCGCCGTTCTCGGGGGAACTTGTATTATACAAATGATCCCAGCCTTGACATTATTATGCCAAACCTTTAAGATAATAAATTGCATAGTTAAATTGTTTGGCGTTTGTCGTTGAATAATGATATGTGGCCTGAATTATGATTTGACAATTCTTTGTTAGATGTTTGCTACCGTTAGTTGTCTTCGGATATTTGTGCTGCATACAAGTCATACGAAAATCGACACAGCTGTATGGTAGAATATATTAGTGTAATGAATACTACCTTTAATATTGTTTGTTTATACAAGGCATGCTTAAACACGCGTTTGACGACTACTTCGCGTCTGCCTAACAAATAAACATATTAAATACAATAAGTCAGCACGTAGTGACATTAGTGACATACAATGGTTTCACAAAAATAAACGACATGACATCAATAGATTACTACGAGTGCATATACGTCTTAGTTAATAAAATGCGATGGTATGTTATAATCACATTCTTGATAATGGTGCAAATACCTGACAACGAAGTAAATGTTTTGAACGGTGTCCCCCTGTCAAACTAGCAACGACTTATACGGAAACGTCTCCTTGTACATGGCCATCGCTAGTTGCTTCCGGTACTTGGGAATCCACGAGGAAAACATGTCGTTGTGCTTGATAAAGTATTTCTTTTCCTCAAACTCCGCCGCGAGGACATATCGGACTCCTCGATTAGAGAGGGCCCGATCGACCACGAGTAAGTCCGTGTCCTCTTCGGCCATGGTAGTAGCCGTCCGTACGGCGTCGTCGGAAACGGGCGCCACTTCACGGAAAGGAAACCCAGATCCTGTGTAGTAAACCAAGTTTACCTCTTTGAAATGGTCAGACCATAATTTTAGGACAATATTTAATTAAATTTAACTAACAAAGAGTTTCAAATTTGCGTGTTAAAACACACATCATTAGGCACTCGTTGTTAGTTTATAAGAAATTGTTCAATAAAGTTCAGCATACACAAAGTTTGCAAAACTATTCAAACGCATACACCTAACTCCAGAATAGTAAGTTGAAATATTGAACGTATATCCCTTGAAAACTTCACTTTATACAAAGTCCATTAGTGTATACACATAGCAAACATATCTAACTTTCTGTGCACTCACCCAGACTGGTGACGAAGTTGCTTAATTTGCTCCGGTCTAGATTTCCCTCATTGTCAAGGCTACCGATGAGATCATATGAAGACTGTTCGTCGCTACTTCCGGTCCCCTCCTTGTCCTTGTTGATGATGAATATGGAGATCTTACCCGCCATAATGATGTAGAAACTGCGGCACACTGTATTGTGTTTATAAAAAATATAGTTCGGTGAAGATTATTATAAGTAAATGATTTTCAAATACTTTGATGCAAACACATCAATATATACCACAGACAATCATAGCTGATACGAAAAGCTAAAATTCTTAAAAAATAAGGGAAAAACACAATTGCGTGCATTAAAACACTCATTTATTGTGTATGGTGCATAATGTTTTTTTATAAGGATTTAGCTTAAGCGAAATGGTAGGGTACACCTTCCATTTGTATGCAACACCCCTTGAACATATGTCCCATCATTTTGTCCTTTTTTCATTTGGCAATGTTCTTATAAATACTTTATATTGCATGGGTAATTGACGTTGCAATAGAGAATATTTCCATGGAATATATTTACAATGAATTATTGAATATAAATGCTTCAGTGAAACAGCACGATTAAGTCACTTTCGACGTTCAAAGTGTACCATCCCAGTATTTTGCGAAACCCTCGCAACATACCAGTCGCCAATCTACCCCTGGCGGATGATGACGTCATCCTTCTGGAACTTTCCTACGCTGCAGTTCCGTACAATGTCCTTCAAGCATTCTGCAGTAAAGAACAAACGAAAACCAAAATGGAATGGCACTATGTAAATGCATACATTTATGCTAAACACACAATTTCTAGTATAGAAGCAGTTGGTCCATATATCCGTACTGTAATGTTTAGCACCATTTCTAGCATAGTAACATAACTTGTATATTTTACATCAAATGACGTTTCAAAAGGGTAAGTATTAAGCAAACTGCACACATTGTATCTTAAAAAATGACGAACAAGGAACGATTTACATCATACAAAAAACGTTCAACACCGTATTTCACCAGAATAAGTAAATACATACAACAATTTTATTTAAAGACAAATTAAAATAGCAAAACAAGAACATCTATATTATCTTCTTTCCTTCGACCTTGTCAAACACGAGCAAAGGGAGCTAAAGAGCATATTCTAAAATGGTAGCATATGTGCATGTATATTCACATTAAAAGAGGTAAACGTCATTTAAATGTGTTTAAACGTATGACTCATTTCCAGTTCACCAAATCACGAAGTTTATGTTTCGCAGATGTATGGAAGTAATCTTATTATTTACGCTCACTTTTGAAGCTCTTCTATACCGTTAGTCATTAATTTATGAAAGTTATTCGCCGAACACATCCGACATTGAAATATGAAAAATAAATAAAGAATGGCAAGTACATACTGCGCTATGTTGATACATCTTAACATAAATCAAAGCAAGACTCACAACAAATGTAGTTTGACCATTCATCTTGAAAGTTATCTGTCGCACACCAAAGAAGATTTCCTTTCAAGGAAAAAAACAACAACAAAAGAGGGTAATGACGCGATGGAATTAATATGATTATTAACGCTCACGCTTCTATTCGTTAACTTATTGGTAAGTGAAAGTTATTCACCAAACATTTCAGACATTTAAATGTGAACACTTAAAAAAGACAGATGGCAGGTATATAATGCGTTCTGTTGACAGATCTTTACATTCATCAAAGCAAAGATACAAATCGAATTTGTTTTGACAATTCATCCAGAAAGTTATCAGTCGCACACCAAATAGCAATTCCTTTGAGATAAAAAAACAGCACAAGCGGTAAATGTCTCGCATTTAATACGTGCATCGACTGTGAATATTGGCATTAATTGCTTCATGTACAGTTTGGTGTATACAAACAGATAATCGGATCATTTAAATCAAAATACAAAGAACATGTCGATTTATTTTCAATACGCACGTATTATAAGTTCCGAAATAGAGAATGTCACACCCGTACGTCACATGTCGTGATAGATAGAATATTATAATACTTGTTCGTGTTCAAAGTGGAACTGGTCAAATGGTTGGAATTTTTTAAAATACTTATTTTGATAAATCTTGCACATGCACAAGTCCATTTCATAAGAAACAATACACTGAAGTGTGACATTTTTACGTAATAAAGTGTAAGAATATTTCGTCGGACCTTATCGTTCTACTGCAAACAGACCGTCAAACGAACATGCGTCCGTCCATGGTTAATCCAGTATAAACATACACATTACGTACGTAATTACCTACCTACCATATGACTTACCTACCTACGTAACTACGTACCTTTCTACGTACGTACCTTCCTACCTAACTAACTACCTACACATTTTCAATAATTACAAGCGCATTTGCTAACACGGAACTCTGAAAACCAATTATTACAGCACCGGAATTACGCGAGGAAGTTGGACAACCGTAATTAGGATTATAGTTATTGACTTCATCGATTTAGTGTTTGCATCGTTGTTTACTGATATTTTTTAGTTATGTAACTATGTTACCTCGAAACGGACCTATTAACGTTGCAGGAACAGTGTTTGCTTTATAAAGTGTATGATGTCATAAACAAATGCCCATCTTCCAATGATGATCATATTGTGACACGAGTAATTATATCCGTCATGTGTGTAGACGATAAATATATTGACAATGGAAATTCCGTATTTGTAATAATCTTTCAATCAAAATAACCAATGTTTTTCTATACACCCACAAGTGCTGCCTACCAGTTACCTCTGCCTACACTATATGAAAGCTCTTACATCAACACACGGTCGAAGTGCAATTGACACACAATGCCAATAATAACAACACCTTTGCCAAAACGGAAGTCTGAAGACCACTTGTGAGAGCGGCAGAATTCCGGAAGGAAGTTGGACAAACGTTATATGAGGATGATAGCTATCGACTTCATAGATTTTAAGTATTTGCACCATTGCTAACTGTCGTAAAGTGTAGCCATTTAACTTTGTAACTTTTGTACAGATATATTGACGTTTCAAAAACAGATTATTCTGAAGGTTATTATGCCATAAATGCTTGAAATGGAAAGAATGCCCATAAATGACGGTAATAGGTATTATGCACATACATGACTGTAATGGGTATAACGCCCACAGATGATTGTACTATAAAATTGTCTACAACCACCAAAACATGTATAGTCGTGTAGTTCTACGCAACCTACTATATTATAAATAACTTAGCTGTTACATTAAAAAAAATCAGTTTTATAAGCGTTTTCAAAGTGCATTTCAGCAAGAATTAATTACTAATTCATTATATTTAATTATTTATACATTGTAATATAAGAGTAAATCATTGTCAGTGTATTGGTCATAGTTATTGTTACACATTTCGTATGAATCTGTTTTTTTAATGTATTATTTTTGTACATTCTCACAATTATGTGCTTTATTTTCTTGTTTGAACTTATATCAGAAATAATAAGCACACATAATGTTGTAAAAGTGACAATACAAATACTTATACTGAATACTCAAAATACATATATTTCGGTATTACTAAGTGAATACTCAGTCACTTTTGTCTCTGAATATTCAACGAAGATTTTGAGTGTTGATGCAAACCGCTACTCAATTAAAAAAAAAAACAAANTTGTCTACAACCACCAAAACATGTATAGTCGTGTAGTTCTACGCAACCTACTATATTATAAATAACTTAGCTGTAACATTTAAAAAAATCAGTTTTATAAGCGTTTTCAAAATGCATTTCAGCAAGAATTAATTACTAATTCATTATATTTTGTCAGTGTATTGGTCATAGTTATTGTTACACATTTCGTATGAATCTGTTTTTTTATGTTTTATTTTTGTACATTCTCACAATTATGTGCTTTATTTTCTTGTTTGAACTTATATCAGAAATAATTAGCACACAGAATGTTGTAAAAGTGACAAAACAAATATTTATACTGAATACTCAAAATACATATATTTCGGTATTACTAAGTGAATACTCAGTCACTTTTGTCTCTAAATATTCAACGAAGATTTTGAGTGTTGATGCCAACCGCTACGCAATTTTATTTAAAAAAAACAATAGATTTAAAGTATTGAGTCGCGTTCTGGGAAAACGGAACTTAATGCATGTGCGTACAGTGTCGTTCCAGATTAGCCCGTGAATTCCGCAGAGACTAATCAAAGGTGACACTTTCCGCCTAAACAAGATTTTTTTTAGAAAATACTTTCTTTAAACTTTTTTTTATATAAGCGGAGAGTGTCGTCCCTGATTGGCCTATGTGGACGGACCAGGCGAATCTTTGACGACACTTTACGCAGTCCGCAAATACTAACAGGGACGAAACTTTCCACCTAAACTGGATTTCCGTCGAGAACAGTCTTCATTGAAACGTAAAATACAATAAAAGCGAAAAGTGTGACCCTGATTACACTGTGCGGACTGCACAGGCTAATATGGGGCGACACTTTACGCATATGCATTAAATCCCTTTTTTCACAGTGCGAGGCTCAAATCGAAGTTATTTTGAACATAAACCTAGAGTGTTATCTGCCTACACCAAGATCGTTTACAAGCCAGCCTTTATAAGAGACGTTAATCTCGCACCACATCAACATAAACTGGTGTATCAACTTGTACAAAGTACAGTTCATGTACGACTAACAAACTGAGCCGCCTTCTGAGAAAACTAGGCTTTATGCAGTAAAGTGTCAGCCTATATTACCCTGTGCACAGGCTAATCAGTGACGACCCTTTCCGCTTTTATTTTATTTTTGGTTTAAAGTTTAGGCAAAAAGGGTCGTCCCATATTAAGTTGTGTGGACTGCACATGGTGTCATCCGAGATTAGCCTGTGCCGTCCGCACAGGCTAATCAGGGACGAAACTTTCCGCTATTATTGTATTTTTGGTCTAAAGTTTGGGCGGAAAGTGTCATCTCAGATTAGCCTGTGTAAACTGGGATGTCATTCGCGCACATGCATTAAGCCTAGTTTTCCCAGAACGAGACCCAAATGTATGTATGCCGACTCAATAAACATATTGGTCAATAAAAAGCTCTTGGCCGTTCTAATGCGTGGCCATAAAACAGCTAGAGCCAAATCAATCGAGGTTCAATCTCTGCATATATTTACACGTGCTGTTTCAATGTGTCAGCCCCGCTGGTGCAGCTGAAGTTTTACTTTGTTCATATCTAAGAAAAAAGGAGTAAAATACCCCCACACTCATTGTAATATAAGCCACGATTTGCAGAAATTGAGTATAAGATATAAACCGCTGACTTCTCGGGATTTTTATATTTGAACAACACAAGTCAACCACGAGCGACGTTGTTACAATTTAGTCATCAAACCCAGTATGGATATTTTAAACAATTACTTAAAGTTTGGTATATATGTGATGTATTCACATTGTTTTCATTGAGTTTTCTATTTAGTTTAGGTCTTCTAACAGCTGGTATTAAATAATACGATTGTGTTGGATGATGATGATGATGTTGATGATGATGATGATGATGATGATGATGATGTTGCTGATGATGATGGTGATGATGATGATGATGATGATGATGATGATGATGATGGTGATGATTATGATGATTATGATGATGGTTTTTATTTGTTTTAGTCGTCCCTAAGTGAAAGTTACTCAGCTAACACTTTAAACCATGAACAGTGAGAAATATAAAAGAATTGTAAATAGGCGAGGATCTCTTATGACAGATCGTCGCATTCATCAAAGCGAGACACACAACACATTTATTTAGACTATTCATCTTGACAGTTATCTGTCGCACACCAAAGAAGAGTTTTATTGAGAATCTTAACGCAAAAGACCACACCAAATAGGTTTATGTTGCGACTGCACCAACAAAACTTGGGCCCGTATCACCAACAATTCTTTACTTACGAATTAAGAATAAAGATAATTCTTTTTTTCGTTCTTTTTTAAGAAAGTTCTTAGGTCGATTCTTTATTGGCATTCACAAACGCTCATTTAAGCGTTCTTGACAATATTCTTTATTCTTAAGTCTAAGAATTGCTAAAGAATTGTTGGTGAATACGGCCCTGATGTCTAAGCATGTAACTTGTGTATTCAACGTGAGTATGGTGACTAAGTGCATTATTTGTAGCTTATTGTATACGTTCACACAACCCGTTCATTTCCATATACAACACATTTCTTGCCCTCAGAATATACAAACAAATCCGAACAAAAGTACATACTTGCAATGATTAATCCCCCCCACGATTTATGTTGATATATTTAGCAACTTGTTATAAGCAGGTTATAAGTTGCACGTGCGCATGTTTATATTGTAAGGAAGAATATATTCAAATTGAATGTTGTGAGTAGAAAAGAAAACTTCGTCTTGCAAGTATGTATGTGAATCTCATAAACTTACCCTTTGGGGAATTTTTAATGATAGAATGATAAAACAGGTTCTTGTCCTGATAAGGAAACCGTACTAAACAATGCCAAACGGCCTTTTAAAGCGTATAGATGTGCGATATTGTTATGTTTATTGCCAGCATGGCGTTTCATATTAATGAACGTTGCAGCTTAAAATAAAAACCTATCATTTAAAAAGTAACCAATACTTCAGTTATACACCACTTGTTCAAGTAGAAAGATCCGTTAATAATATCATTCAGGTTATAAATCGTTATACAAGTTTGTTTTTTTGCAACTCATCGAAGACAAAACATTGAATCTCTAAAACCGAGATGCTAAAATCTCATATCAACTGTTAGTCATAAACCAATAGGTCAACAAACACAGAGTACAACGTTTAAACAGAACTGTTCTACGAACGTAAATGACACATTGGTGACATATTTGTTCATACGGTATACGAGTGGATGCCAGTTCGTCACGCATACATGCACAAACCACTGACATTAAAAGTCAACTCCGCCAAATCTAGATATCACACTTATTCATTACACAAACAAAAACAACTCTCTAAAATATGGTATAAACTGCTTTTATTGTAGTGCATGACGAATACCCAACGTTACTAAATGACATGCATTAATCAAGAAACGAGAAATGAAAACGCCCGCACACAAAGGTGCACACCTCAACAACTATTGATTGTCTTTGGGCCAAGACAAACATGCCTTCAATAACGTCAAACTATGTCTCTGAAAGATCATGTTAAAGGCAGCCACTTTCAAACGAGCACATAATTTATACAGTACTCTGTGAGGTCATACCATAATCATAACCAAAGTAGGCTACATCGCATGACATCATAACACGTGCGTATACTTCTTTTAAAAAACATAATTATATTACTTATCATTAACCCAATTTTACCCAGAATGAGGCTCACTTAAATCGGGCGACAATTCAGGTCAACCTGCACCCAATAAACTCTCTCGTTCCTAATACAGATGTATACACGTCTATTACGAAATAACCGGAATACCGCTTAGAATTCCACAAACAATATACAGATGGCAGATACTGACTTGATCGATAAAAAGTGTTGGTGTCATTGGCAACTGATATTTGTAGCAATTTTACAACGGTACTCTTTGACTTTCCAAAGTACAGCGCAAATTCATGTTCTGGTATCGTTATTCAGTAAGCACTTAAAACAAGCCGTGTATTTGATATCAATTGCTTTCTCTGTTTGTCTTTTTTTTTCTTGAAAAAAGGATATACCTTTTTTGGAAACAACCTCTTATTGAAAACGTATTTTTAAAGCATTCGCGTGTGTAATGATCGTATTCTTAGTTGAAGAGTTTCAGCGTATATTGCAATTGATATTAATCCATTGAAATATATAATCTGAAAAATTCTGTGTATTACATGCATGTGAAAACAATTGACCATTGTTCATTGAATAGCCATTCGCAAAATGGATCCGGCTTTTGTTTATTTTCTGTCTTTATTGTCAGTTTTGTGGTATGTATCAACTGTTAACAGAAAGTCACGTTTATGTTAAAATAACTAACACATCAGCTAGGTACTTGTTTGCGAATAAGTTCAATACAAGAGGAAAGACAGTTATCCATTCGTCAAAAGAATAAAATTATCTGAAGCAGTTCATCAAACTATTGTTGATACATTTGATGAACTTTAGTGTAAATATTAAATCAAAGCAAATGTCCGTCTAATATGAACCCGAGCGAATTTCAGCGACTGATCCGATACGGCTATAACGGGTTTAATTATTTAATCATTATAACTTATCTGAGCAAACACGAATGATCAGTTTTATTCAAATAAATCTACGAAAAGTTTTTCAAATGTCAAGTTAATTAACCGTGTTGTGTCATTATTTGTATTCATTTCTATAAGTAATTTCAATATTCGAGGTGTGACTGTGCTGATATTTTGAATATACGCATTCGTTTTATGGGATTTCTGCCCGTCAAACGAGTGAGCGTATTCAAAACAGTCACGCTTTGAAACTTGAAGTTTATCTTTTCTTTTAAACCTAATGAAAAAATATGACCTATCTGCAGTGAAATAACAGCAGTGAAAAAAACACAATTGTTCTTTTCACTGGTGAAAAGAACAAATTTTCGGAATTTCATTTTCTATGTTTAGATTATCATATCAAGATGTACTTCCCTTGTTTATTTATCATACCGCTGCATTGATATCTGACTGATATAACTTTGCATGATATATTTTTTATATTATGTTCAACAGGAAGTTCTTATATCAGTCGATGTGTCATATTACTAAGACTTAACAAAGAAGTTATATTTTATTGTAAAAATAATCAGATTCCTTAAAACAAACAAGTTGATACCAAGATGTATTTCATTTTATCCACAGAAAGCAACACAAACAGCAAAACACGTATTTTCTAAATATTTAAAATGAATGTGTAAATGCTGATGACGTCATGTTCGACAGGAAGTTGTCAAATCAGTCGATGTTTAGATGTAAGTCATTTTACTCGGAATAAACTATAACGTCATCATGTTTAGTAAAATAAAATCAGATTCAACAAAACTAACACTTTGATACCAGGATGTATTATATTTTAGACACAAAAAGCAAACAAAACAGCGAAAAACATATTTTACAAATATTTAGCGCAAGTGCTCATGACGTCATTAGTAACAAGTCAAACGTCAACGATCATATTCATTCCCGCTAAAAATGCAGCGTCGTTGCGATTTTGTTTTAATTATTTCTTTTAAAACGGGGACTTAGAGAGAGGTATGATAAACAGAAAAACAGGTTACTGCCTGATCTTTTTGTAATATATCAGGCTCGACACGAATAAAATAACGGCTCGACAAGCCTCGCCGTAATATTATTCTAAGCCTTGCCTGATATATTACAAAAAGATCAGGCAGTAACCTGTTATTCTCTATATATGCTTTTTTTTCTATGATCACGAGTGAAATAAAATCGATATTCCACCGAATCCAACATTTTTTTTTAATTTTATGCTTTTTTACCGTTTATTTACATTCTAAAAGAGTTTAACTGTGAAGAATTTCCCTTGAATTATGTCGTCATTTCGTCAACAAAATGACGTCATTTCGTCAACAAAATGACGTCATTTCAATGTTTTGAGGCACGCCACGGGAGAGAGGGTCACTTTTCAGCGAAAGGGAAATTATGATTAATTATTTTTTTTGAAAAAGGGGCATAAAAGAAACAGAAAATTTGTTCATGTCAGTGGAAGATCGTTTGTTATTTCACCCGTGATCATAGAAAAACATATTTTTTTCTATGATCACTCGTGAAATAACATACGATCTTACACTGACATGAACAAATATCCTCTATTACATGTACAATCAGACGCTCCACGCAGAACGTTATTTCAACGTGACGTCATGTTACGCTAACGGGAACCAATAACGTGCGACTGGTCTACACTCTTTCATAAATAAGGTACGTATATTTATAATTGAGCACATTATCTCGTAATATTAGCCTATACCTAGACACATTGTAAATCCTTTCCACAATTGAAAATTCAAGAGACTAATATAAGGTCTGTTATATATTTAGTGGTATTTCGCGCATGCAAATACTCTATAATGTTATTTATCCGGGAATATTTGATACAATATTCAATTTGTCGATCTGTAAAACAGTCTCTTTCAGTCGATTGAATTACCGACCGAAATCTTTGAATCGTTGATATCGGTTTGTCACTACCAATAGATTCACCACACAAACTCTGAGGAGTAAAGAACACGGGATTTTCGACCTGGGCTGATAGAGACATGAAAAGAAAAGGGACGGCTGACAAATAATACATTGAAGATCCGTTTATTAAATTATTGTTTTCATAAACAAGTATGTCATAGACATGTACAGACGGAAGATTTTATGTATATAAACGGAAACATGTGGTGAGTTAAATGAAGTCTGCCGATAAACATCTCGAAGGCGAAACCAACAATATAAACATAGTACGAAGGTTCAATATCAACTTCCATAAGGGGTTAACAAAACATAGGAACATCGACGTCTGTATACTATACAAAAGAGGTGTACACCGTTTGAGTTTATTAATCGTAGTAAACAATAAATACCAAAAGAACACACTAAAACCCCAAAGAACACACTAAAACTATCTATATTTATACTTCAATATGTAAAGTCTGTATACTGAAAAAAAAAATTGTACATCTTTGGAATTCTTTAATTGTTTAAAACTTTTAATTAAACAAAAATAAAATAAAATAATACCCCCCCAAAAAAAATCAACTTATCTAAGACGGAGAAATAATGTAGTGTTAAAATCAAGTTAACTGCACTTTTCTTGAGCTTCTTGTCAACGTCAAGAATAGTAATACGAAAACAATTTAATTATTTTATAAAAACATAGCCTCCAAAAATGTTAAAATACAGCAAAAAAATATATATAAATTTAATACTTTATCAAACCGTCATCTACTCCATAGTACGTGAAATTTTGTTTTATTGTGTTCAATATTTAACAATGACCACATGCATGTTCATGTTTAATTACATATACCAAACGATTAATACATAATAACATTTTTCTATCGTGCACAAGAATTAAATAGCAAATGCATAAAAATAGTGAGTGAACTCATCTATACTCATGACCGTGGGTCATTCGACAACAAAACTTATTATTTCCATTCAAACAAGATCATGTATTTCGTAATCTCGATTTAAAAACTAAGAAGCTAAGAAGCTTAGAGGTCGCCGTGGCTTAGTGGATGTGGTGTCCGCTTAGCGACCGGAAGATCACTGGTTTGATCCCAACTGTGGGAGCATTCTTCCCAAAGACACCAACAACTGGTTCTACCCAGGAAACGGACTCGAAAACGTTTCAATAAACATAAGGCTTTCGATGTAATTGAGGTAAAATAAAATAGGTTGATTATTAAAGCTTATGCATGAGAACTAAATCGTTTCTATACTCCGTCAATCTTTCTACAACTTTCAATCACCCGCGCTTATCCACGACGTCATCAAAGCATTGCAAAACACTATGACGTCAATGCAATTATTACGTTATATTATGTATTATTATATTATTTCCGTCATGTGCTTTGTCATGTGTTGAAAAGAATGGCAATATGCCACTTGGCGCAAATTAAAGCCCTTTATGGAATTATAACTGGAGTCTCACTTTTTATGTTACAATTGACAAATTGACGTAAGATTCATAGTTAAACAATCAAAGAACCAATATGAGGTCATATTAATCGATACTCAAGTGGAAACAACATGTTAAAAAGCACAATACAAAACACTTCACTCACTTAAATATTTTGTATCAATATGAGTTTATAATTTAAAACAGAAAAATAGTAGTTGTGTTACATTACGTTGATAACAAGAAGGCAAGTTTGTAGCGATTAAATAGGGCGCGTTTTACCACGTCTATTTCACTGTTAAATTTCAAGGGATATTCTTCGATACAATTTGCAAACATTAGACATCGCCCATACTTATTGTAGAATAACATTAGACATCGCCCATACGTATTGTAGAATAACATAAGACACCGCCCATACTTATTGTAGAATAACATAAGACATCGCCGATACGTATTGTAGAATAACATAAGTCACCGCCCATACGTATTGTAGAATAACATAAGACACCACCCATACTTATTGTAGAATAACATTAGATACCGCCCATACTTATTGTAGAATAACATTAGACATCGCCCATACTTATTGTAGAATATCATTAGACACCGCCCGTACTTATTTTAGAATAACATAAGACATTGCCCATACTTATTGTAGAATAACATTAGATACCGCCCATACTTATTGTAGAATAACATTAGACATCGCCCAAACTTATTGTAGAATATCATTAGACATCGCCCATACATATTGTAGAATATCATTAGACATCGCCCATACTTATTGTAGAATATCATCAGACACCGCCCATACTTATTGTAGATTAACATTAGACATCGCCCATACTTATTGTAGAATATCATTAGACATCGCCCATACTTATTGTAGAATATCATTAGACACCGCCCGTACTTATTGTAGAATAACATTAGACATCGCCCATACTTATTGTAGAATAACATTAGACACCGCCCGTACTTATTTTAGAATAACATTAGACATTGCCCATACTTATTGTAGAATAACATTAGATACCGCCCATAC
>VMBQ01005278.1:0-63224 GCA_007657795.1 Dreissena rostriformis
GGTCTATGACCTTTTCATTACCACCTAGGACAATACATAAATAATACTATATATTGTATTTTGCGGCTAATTTATATCTTTGTTTTGAGCAATTATCGATGTTAAGTTTTCAGACAACCATAACGCTGATGTTAATTGATAGATCTTTGTGTAAATGGGTAACTCACATATTTTTTATAAAGATGCAATACAATTTATAAATATTCACTAATAGTACTAAATATTATATTTTTGAATTATAATTTAGGTGTTATAATGTTTATTTTAGAATTACTTATCAATTTATTGCCTGAACACATAATGCATTTATGTAATAACCGTCCCGCATATAAACAATAACAATCATTTGCTCTATAATCATCGACATTCTCTACCATTTGCATAACATATGAAAATGAAGTTATCACGTTTAGCCTCGTTCTGAAATTCGACGCGTCACGTGATATCTAAAAATAGTAACAGTGTAAGTATTGTGAAACTGGTCTATTTCCAGGATCATTAATTGTTCCCGATTTTAAACTAGGACTTATGCTTGTTCCCCACGATTCTGGAAAATTACTTGAATCGAGAATTTTGTTTAAGAGTATACATATATACGGTGTAATTTCGTTCGAAGTATACTTATAAAATTCCGCGGGAATACCATCAACACCACAACTTTTGTTGTTTATCAATTTGGACAATGATCGTTCAACTTCGTGTACGGTAAACGGTTCATTAAGTTCATTTGCTGATACATCAATAAATTCTGTATTTTCATAATTGTCAATTTCCACAGAATCTGTATCATATAGTAGTTTGCTAAAATATGTTTACCATTCGTCAGCCGTATAAGTTGAATGTATATACGGTTTAATGTAAGCACGTTTGATTTTTCTCCATAACATAGACGCATTGTTTCTTATATCGTACAGTTGTTTTCTTTCACGACGTTGAAAGTCTAAAAGCTCATTCTTAAAGAAAGATTTAAATTCGTTCCTAAGATCTTTATAGTTACGCAAATGAGTTGCTGAATTTGTTAGTCTAAAATGACGTAACGCCGCGTATTTACCTCGCTGTTTATCATCGCACTCAGAGTCTCACCACTCGGGCTGCGTTGCGTTAAAGCGGAGTGATTGTACTTGCATGCGCTTTCCAGCTGTTGCATATAATGATGTGATTTGTTTTATTGCTTCGTTAATATCAATTTTAATATAATTTGCAATTATTGCACTGCTTGACTGGAGGTTTTTCTTAAATGTGGATATGAATTCCCGCATTCTATTATCACGCCATTTAAATCGGGGTAACGGGTTCGTAGTTCTTGACTTATGATGCGCTTGGGGCGTTGTTGCTGGTACAACGGATTTCAATTCAAAAGTACATGATATAGGGGAATGATCAGTTTCATCTCTATCTAATACTCTAAAATCTTTCAAATGTGTATTAAAAAGTTCTGGTGACACTATCATGTAATCGACGACGCTTGATCCGTCATTTCAGAAACAAGTGAATTCGCCATTTTTATCGGATTCGAATCGGCCGTTCAGAATATGGATATCAAAAATGCAACAAAGATTTACTAAGGAGCGGCCAAAGCTATATCCAAAATTATCTTTATTTTGCCTAGAAATTTTGTAGGTGCTATCGTCATAATCGATTGCACCGTAGATGTATTTTAAATTATCATATGGTATAACATCGAGATAATCAAATCATCATCAGAACCAGCGACGTGTCGGGATGCTCTAACCTTATTTTTTCTAGGTCATCATAGATCTGTTTGATTTCAGGGTAGTTTTTGCTTTGTTGAAGATAAATTCACAGTCCTTGAATCTGACAAAACGAGATTTAATTGTGCATTCTGTTTTATTGCGAGATTGCGCTATTTCTGCTCTATCAATGTCTATATTGTCTGCTTGCTCGCCGAGCCCTAGCGTAGTTTTCACAAACTCCCTCAGTTTCTGTTCTGTAGTAGCCTACTGTTCATTTATAGCTCCTGGTATGCCATGAAATTTAAGGTTATTGCGTCGTGATTGGTTTTCAGTAATATCCAGTTTTCGTTGCATGTCGGTGACTTAATGTTTTAAATAAATGTTATCCTGTTTAAGGTTTTCGTTGTCTGATCTAAGGTCTCTGATCGTCGACATGATTTTATCCATTTTTGAATCGATATTTGTGATACCAGTTGAGACTTTATGGTGTTGTTTATTCATATCGTTCCTTATTGCCGAACGTATTTCTAAAATTTCGAGATTACCGACTGACCTGTTTTCGTCTCTAGCGTTCGGGTTAGATTCTTGTATCACTTGTTGATAATTTGGGTGAGAAGCGATCGGAGTCGTATACGTTGATATTCGCCTTTGGTTTGGGTCAAACGCTGTTCGGTTGGTGTTCGGAGACTGAGCGTCACTTACGGGAGTTGCCCCGGACGGTGCCTGCGCTCGAGTCACGGGACGGTAAGGTACTGACTCGTCTAGCGGCCCCAGAGCGTCATCTTGGTTGGAATGCTGCATTTTGCGTCTAGTTCCGACTTCCTCCGGGGGACCCGGGTTGGATTCTACGTGAGAATTCGCGGCAATGCACTTGGCAAGGCGAACACTGGTCAAATCCTACATTTAGCACCTTTCGAAATCACAAGCGTTTTAATCCGATACACTGANTTAATCAATGGGACGCACCTCTTCTCTCAATATATATATTGAAACAAATCACTTATGCAGAAAAGATATCAAATATAGGAAAAGTAATACTCCACAAACATTATCAGATGATACGTTTTTTGTTAATATACGCTTGTAAATTATCTAATTCAAGTGATCGATTGCATACACAATACATGGTAAATATACAAAAACGACAGTAAACATCAAAAGTGCAATGCCTTAAGAGTTTAAATCGGTTGAAAGGCGCGCCTAATCACATAATCAATTCCAATTTTTGAGTTCAGTATAGATATCAATTGCTATAAGTGGTTAACAGATCGATGCGTACATGTTTGCGTTACGCAACGGCGACTCTATGAAGGTCGTTCACGGCTTAGATTTCAGTTTAAAAAAAGCTGCGTTGTTGACCGAATAGTCTCGAACGTTTTGTTGTAGCAACGCGTAGGGAAAGAAAAAAACACTTTCTGATTCTCCTGCAACAGAAATGGCTTCCAACTTGGAGTCTTCACTTGCAGTAAAAGGATCAGACACAATATGGGACTTTTCCTGTGATGCTTTCAATACAAACGAGGCTAAGTTTTACTGTGAAGCGTGTTCTAAGTGTTACTGCGAGAATTGTGCGAAACTGCACCGCCAGCTATTTAATTCGCACTCTGTGTTTGACAGAAAAAGAATTAAGGAATGGCCGATTGCCAAGTCAACGTTAAACATACTGGAACAGTGTACGGAGCACACCGATGAAAAAGTAAAACTCTTCTGTGAGGACCATAGTAAACTGTGTTGTCATATTTGCGTGGCACTACATCACAGGTAAGCTGATAAAAAAGTTACTTTTTATTTTTTCTACTAGTATCGGTTTAAACAATGTATTGCGTTCATTTAGAGTTGTAAGCAGAGTTAAGTCAGCTACTTCGAAAAATGGTGTTCCAGTTATTAAACAATAACAACATAAGAATGTATGATTGTAAAATGTGTGTGCGCTAATTTAGACCACGCATCTACCGGAAAATCCATCTGCATATAGACCTAAATGTAACACCTACACATTATAATTCAATCTAACGGTGCATTATCTTTGCACTGTTTAAGCACCTACTGCTGTACATGTTACAACTTGCTGTTCAATATCAATTCCCGATCTTGTAAAACCGCCTTAGTGCAAACGTATGTTTACCTTTACTCCATTGAATAAGCACACGTTTTAAATTGCGAAATTATATGTGTTAAAGGTGCCTTGAAAAGCAAACGGGGATATGATCTTAATAAGTAAACATGTAAGAATTAAACCTACCGAACATAACATTGCTTATTAAATATACAAATTATGACGAGTTTATTTTGCAATAACATTTTGACAAGAAAATCGTTCATATATACTGACGTTAGGGCATACATTCCTCTCCTATTTATATATTTATTATTATTGAAGGGAAAAACAGATAAATATACGTTTGTGTTCTTAGGCAGCATACTGTTCATGGACATAGAATTTAAATATAAACAAAAATCGTTTGCAATCCATGCATTCTTCCACATTCAAACCATCAATATGTGCACATCGCTTAGAAATGTTGAATATGGCATGCGCCTTTTACTTTCACCATTGCTCTATTGATTGAAACAATTTATATATGTCCTATCAATCAATTAACTTATATGATAATGATCCAAAGAGTACTGTAGATATAGTGTAAACATTATATTCATGTATCAAGCCCCTGTAACCTTCACCTATTGAGCTAAACGTGGGTAGGCGTCTTTTTTATTGAAGTAATTAGAATACCAATTTGGATGATCGTGTGTAAATGCGATCTCTACCTATCTTGAAAAAATAATAATTTCATGTTGCATACCCTCATGACCCTTGTGATATTGAATTTGCACCGGTCTAAATCAAAATCGATCGGCGTCTTCCTTTACTACCTATAAATCAGCATGTCAATTTAGGTAAGTGTATGTCAAAGCGTTATCTCTACATGGTGCAAACACAAATATCATGCAAAAAACCCAGTGGCAGTGGCTTTTAACGGTAGAAATTAATAGGCGCACTCCTTTCATTTAATGTACTAATCATAATCAAGACCGAATGATTCTTGAACAAAAGTAAAGCAATGTATTACCGCATTATTCGAAGACAGGGTGTATCTAGTTTAAATGAACAATGAATTTGTATTTAAATAATACCTTTCTAAAATGCATCGAATTGTTATTGTAGAACATGCAAAATTACTTATCTGATTGATGAGACAAATAAATTTCCAACGGTAGACGTTCGTCAGCTATCAACACTCATTCAGAAAGTAATTGAAGAGATGAATGAACAGAAAGACGTTGCAGACCGCAATCTTCAATCGATAGAGAAGACGCACGAGCAAATAAAAGAAAAACTCAACAATATGCGTCAACAAATCAATGAAGCATTAGATCTTCTAGAGAAAGCGACTATTCAAGAAGTGGACACAATGATTGCACGCTCGAAGATTTATATAACACAAGATAGAGACGAATGTGACAACATTCAAAAACGTCTGCAATGTCTCAGTGAGGCGGTAAATGAAGTTTGCAACAAGAGCAGTAAACTTCTTTTTATAGCGTCCGAAAAATGCCAACAGCAGATAAACAACTCTGAAATATTTCTTAAAGAGTTGAAAGTAACACATGAATATGGTATGGAATTTGCACCCAGTAACAAAATTTATAAGTGCTTATTCACGTTGACGGGTCTGGGAAGAATTGGCCAACAAAATAAGGTTATTTCGCTGCAGAAAAAATCGGAATTAAGCATTGACAGGTCATTTTTTGATGCATACGGACGCTCTATTAATGCAATTTGTGAGCTTCCTTCTGGTGAGACGCTTGTACTGGATGGTAATCAAGTGCTTCTGTTCGACAAGAAACACAAGTGTTTGAGCAATTGCGGATTGTCTTACTACTATTCATATGACATGTGCCTCATATCTCCGAGTGAGGCAGTTATTACAACGGAACGTGATGGCAGACACGGTCTCCAGATGATAACTGTGAGGAATGACAGTTTGGAGGTGGGAAGGAAGCTTAAGCTTCCACATAGTTGTATTGGTGTTGCCCTCCATGATGACGATCTGTATGTTACTTCCGGTACAGCTCTGTATCAGTACACTCTGACTGGGTCACTTGTAAATAAACTGTACGAGGACCCAACGGGAGATTATACAGGTAGTGGACACATAATATTTTAATATAGTAATTACGGTGGACATGTCTATAGAAACAAATATTGCTTATCAACCTCATCATTAACGGATTCATAGCTGCTCATTTATTTTATACAGTTTGTATTTTACAGATTATAATATGTATACACAAGTTGTTTAAGCAATATTGGCACAATTTAATCCGTAAATAAATGTTTGGAAATCAAAAACACACTTCAAAAGATGATTTTTGTGTTATATTTATTCAGATTATACACAGTCTTCATGCTAGTTGTGTTTTGTGCACTTGCATAAGCACTGTGTATTTTACTGTTTAAAGAGCTTTTACACGTATAGCGATATTACATAATATCTTCAGGTGTAATGGGATCGGCATATTTTATCTATATGCTATGTTTATTAATCATACTTATTACATCTTATTATAAATTAATTTCCGAATCACCTTATATTGCATATACATGATTTCTTATATTGCATCTCCACAGTGTTTAAGTGTGCTGTGAGCCTCATGGGTGACAAGATCTTCGTTACCAACATGGCTATACACGAACTCCGCACATTGGCCAAGGACGGAACAGTTATCTCCACCTTTTCTGAGCTTGACCTCAGAGACCCGCGGGGTGTACATGTAACCCCTGGCGGACAAGTGCTCGTTTGTGGCGGGTCTTCTAACACAATTATCCAGGTGGACGGCGAAGGAAAGAAGAAGCTGGCTACACTGGCTACAGAGAACGATGGAATTGAAAGACCATTATCGGTTTTCTACAGCAGCAGCACTGATGCAGTGATGGTGGGCGTTAAAAACAATGGTATCATGGTTTTTAAAGTAACAACAAAATAGGTCATGCCATAGAACGGTAGACACAATCATTTAAGGATTGACTAGAAACTTATAGTAGGCTTGCTGATTTGTTATTTAGCACAACATGTAGTACGTGTATAGTGTGTATGTATGTGACGTAAATATGCTTAAAATAACAAATTAACGACGTGTGTACATAAATTACAAAAACCTTTAACAATTTTTGCGTACATTAATAGCATGAATAGAAACGCATATGTATATTGCGTTGCATACTTGAACGTAATAAATGAAGAATTTTAGAAAGTATACTAACCACTGTCATTTGCATTAAAAATGTCTAGCGGAAACAAAACAATTAAAGCTGCATGCAACATTAACTGAAACGTATTTTAGGTGCAAGAAGTCGTAAGAGTGTTTTTTTTCATTCACATATTTAAAAACAATGCAGTATACATTGAATATTAAGTTTAACTTAAACATATTTATTTTCGCTAGACGGACACCATATCCACAGTAGCGTTGAATATATGTATATAAGTACTTGCATAAATATGTTTCTCATGTATTCCATCCAGCAAATATCATTTATTTTATGTTATTAATGTTGCAGGGAGTATAACATATTTTAAACCCTCTGCTACATATGTGATTAATGTCTGCAACGTATTTTGATTAATGTATATGTTTGTTGTACGCAGTATGTCAAAATAATTCTTTACAATATTAAACGCGTATCATACTTTCGTCATTTGCAATCTTACGACTGGATAAGAAGCATGTTAGTAAAATAAGGTATGTTCAGTTTGCAGACTGTAATTTATTGTTATTTCGCCAATGGTTATTTGTATTACATGTATCAAATTACCATAATTACTAAACTATTCACATTACTTACAATTGTTAACACTTATTTTCAACTTGTATTCAACTCACAACTCTTAAGAATGTGGTAGTAATTTTTAACAACAATTTTCTTAGTTTAATCTTTCTTATATAACCACAGTGCACGTATGTTTAGCAATTAAAGCAAATAAAACAATAGACTTTGTGATAGATTATCTTCCGTGCTTTAATATTTAAAATACCCTCGGCCATTAATTGTTGCATAAACAAGCATACGGGGAAGAACATCATTTAACAGTCCATTGACTGATATTTTAGCATACACAGCACAACTTGATTAATCAGGTAAGTCCGCTTACAGGGAGTTTGAGACCAATATGATACCGCACATAAATAAAGCCACGAGATGAATTCTGTTTTCTTACAGATGTGACCCCAATATCATGTCCATATAACGTTGGTACGCCATATTGCACTATGCTCACTTGTATTATTTGATTACTATTTCTTACACCAAATCGCATATCGATTTGAGGGAAGGGCGTTCTTGAAAGCATGGTCATAATCCACGTATTAATGCTGTTGATGTTGTAATTGTATAACCAGCTTTGTACGCGTGTCAAAGTTAAATCCATGTTGAAAAAATTCATCATCACTACAACCGTGATATTGAATACACGCGTTAAATTACTTTTACGCTTAGGTTTAATATATAACTGTTTAATAACGTTTTTCGCTGTTCTTCAATAAATACTTAAAAACTCAATATTTAACCCGACCTGTATGGGTATCATACAACGGGTAATATTTAATATTGTTATAGAGTATAAAACGACATAAATTTTTAATCTATAATTATGCTATGTCGGGCCATAACATTTTGATTTTTAAAAATGATCTTTCGCCATTTTCATCCCTATTTATGTTATGTTACATCGGTCAGTTAAACTTCTTTTATTGGTTTATCTTACATGGGATGTGCGGTTAGTACACAAGAGTCTCTCAGAATGATGATTCGCATCTCTTAAAGATATGGAGTTTCCTTTGATTACAGGTTACATTGTTCGGTACAAACCATAATGACATTATCACAGGCGATCTAAAAAGTTGAAAAGAGATAGTTATTGATAGGTATATTGTTGACAAAAATGCATTCGTGAATGGAATTTAAATTTGGGAACGTGCTAGTATAGATCACGTGCTCTATTCACACGGAAAGCGCCTTATTGAGGTTTGCAATCCCAGTTCATTCATAATCGATAACGGTCGAGTGCAGAATGACCGAGGCATCTCATGTAGACGAAATAAGACGAAATACGTGCTCAAAATAGCAACACACGTGGACGTAGTGATAAGCTATGTGCAGAGGTATATAAATACGCGACCAATGCATTATTCTGCAGCTAATTAAAACATCATACGCTTACACTAAAATGGGGAATATCCTAAATTTAGAGAGAGGACATAACAGTGCGTTCAATAGGGCAATATCGACGATGAAAGCAAGTACAGAGGCATCACGGTCATTTTTAGCTTCCCACCCTCTCCAAAAATACCACTCGTACCATTAAGAGCTTGATATTACATGACAAATGTGTACTGTAATTTTAAGCTGCGCCATTTTAAAATTAAAGTCTCTTAAAATGTGTTATATCCGTTTACGGGTACTACTGTGTGAGCATTATATCTTCCAAGTATGTGTATGTCTACAGTAAGAGCGAATTTCGCGATATTTTTATTTTCGTGAAAGGTCATACATAGGCACGGATAATTTTAAATTTTACCTCTCTTATCGATTTGTATATAATAAAATGGTGCGTGAACACATTTGTTGCGTTAAGTTCCCGTTACTTATCATTTATTCGAGTAAACCAACGATTCAAGCACAATTTGATTGAAGTACTTGCTTTTTTTTTTACAAAAGATCAGTAATGAGTAGGCCATTCAGTGGTATTTTTGCATTATTGTTCAGTGTTTCGTTATTGCGCCATTTGTTCCAGATTGTTTAAACTAATTGATAGAGTCCAAGATTTGGTTAAATTTTTATCATATTTCTTGCTGAATCATTCTAATAGAAAATCGTTTGTACCGCTCTGCTTAGATCAAGAACATTTAATGCATTTTTGTATTCGCATAGGCCAACATTAAACGTAAGCAAGTAATCTACGTATTATTAAACATACACTTAAATGACTTTGTATGGGCACCCATTAAACGTAAGCAAGTAATCAACTTATTATTTCACATACACTTAAATGACTTTGTATGGGCACCCATTAAACGTAAGCAAGTAATCAACTTATTTTTTAAACATACACTTAAATGACATGAAGCATTCATACGTGTTTTATAGCCAAATCTCGTTGCAATAATTCATAAACAGTCGGCCTTTGTGTTCAAAATACATAGCGGCTTATTGTAAAGAGGACATTACTTGCATATACAAGCACGGTCTGATATTTACTTAAAAGTGATTTCAAATAATGTCATTTGAATCATTCCTTACATGTCTAGGTTGATTTATTTGTGACACGGTCGTTTATCTGCAATGCGGGGAGCTTCACGTTGATCTCGGGTATACCTGTAATTATTCAAAATACTATTGGATTATAATTACATATTATTAGCATAATAAGGAGTAACACTCTACTTTGAGGGATCTTAAATTGTTTTTAAATTGCATTTTAAATGCGTTCATTCCCGTATCGGATTTTAAATATGGCATACAATTTAAGGGATTATGTTTTCTAATTGCGTAACTAAAAACCTTGTCGCGATACAAGCATTGATTGCAGATTTTTAAATACAAAGAATGAAGGACAAATTACGACAATATTCTATCAACTCTTCATCATGTTTTAAAAAACTGACAGCAATTATTTTTGCTAGTGTATACGCTTATGTATAAAAATTGAGACAACGTAAAATCATTTATTCAAATACCAATTAAATTTCCTATATAAACATATACTTCAATAAGTCCATGAGCTTAACTTTCGCGTGGATGTTAATTACAGTTCAACGTCTCTCTATGGCAAAAATGTTTGATGAGATTTTTACATGACGGAGCACATCTTGGTGCACCCTCATAAGTTGTTTTCATAAATGTGTGTATGCGACAAAATCCATACCACTTTTAAAGATTTATTTCCAATGTGATAGGTGTAGCCTTGTACGCGAAGTTACGAGTGTTTTGGGTTCTAGATGCCAAAAGCAGCAGTTATATTTTGACATTATTCATCACTATAGAAGGAATCAACATGTAAGTAGTGCAAAGATCAACAGTATGCACGGATTACATATGTGGCGTGTTCTGAGAAAACTGGGCAAAATGCTTGTGCGTAAAGTGTCATCCCAGATTAGCCTGTGCAGTCCGCACAGGCTAATCCGGGACGACACTTTCCGCCTAAACTAGATTTTCGCTAAGAAGAGACATCATTTAAACCAAAAATTCCATAAAAGCGGAAATTGTCGTCCCTGATTAGCCTGTGCGGACTGCACAGGCTAATCTGGGATGACAATTTAAGCACAAGCATTTTGCCCAGTTTTGTCAGAACACGCCACATATACACAACAGGGCGCACGATATATAAAATTTGAAATTACAATTTTTTGGGGGGCTAAACGTTTGTTTGAAATGCATAAATTGCGTGGGATTTAAAACAAAAATACATCGTTTAGTTTGAAATTAATACATTGTTAGGCAAAATTTAGTGGAAAAATATTAACTCATTTCGGATATATGCTTCAAAAAATTTCACTATACGAGGTCTGTAAAAGTTTAGGAGTAACGCTCCGATTGTGAATCATATTTTTGACGTAACTAATAAAGACAAAAAATATATTGCTATTTTTTTTTTTTAACCTTAGATTCATCTTTCATTTGGATGCGTTTATCATTTCATTGAAACATGTTATCAATATTTTATCCCACTTTTACAGCGAATTCGGTTGATTAAAGCCCCGTTGATTTAATTTCTGCTATAAACCACGGCACGAAATGACTTTTTTCCCACGCACCTTGTCATCTGTATTTGCCAAGTGCATCGATAATAAAAACAATCTCAACTGTTTGTCAATTTAAATGATCTTAAATCAAATAAAAGTAGTAAAAAAACGCGTTTGTTGTCATTTATTGTCATTAAACTTCTAGTATTAGGTAAATTTAACACTATGTTGCAAATAGGTTTTGTTGTTGTTGCTTCCCTTTGACGGAGTCAGTTCGAGTTGCTCCCCTATGACCGTAGAAAACAAAAGCCTGCTGCGAAATTGTAACACCTCAAAATGTCTGACGAATTTAAAGTGACAGTTCGCGGATATATATTTATATATATATATATATGGGCAGAATGTTTTTATTGAGGATATCACCGAAAATCCGGTTGAAATCGGTTGAAAACAAACTCTATAGCGATTTTTATTACGGTAAAGTACGAAAACGACCTAGTTAATATTCATGATTCGACACGTTAATTCAAACCTAAACAAAAAAAATTGCGGATACGGGCGAATTTAGCGGAGAGAAGGTAAGAACAAATGCAAATACATCTGTTACAGACGGAAACTGAGTTGCAACGGTACGTTTTTGCTAATTCTATGAATTTATCTTCCATATGCTAATAACGTTAGGGAAAGCTAAATATATAAATAATTTGCATAACTCGCGACGCTGCAATGATTTTCGCTTATTGCATGTATTTATTATCATCTATATATTATTCTATCGATTCAAAACCGATTTTGACCAGGTTTTCGATGTCAACCTAGATAATAATATATTTCAACGAATTTATGTAAAGTTGATTTCTCGCTATACGATTAATTTGCAAAACAACGATCTATTCCGCGAACTGTCACTTTAACAAAACCAATTTCTCAGTAATTTGGGATGAATTAAATGATGAAAATGAGCAACACGCAACTGAAACAATGGAATTAACGCTAAGCCAGTTCCAGGAACAATATGGGTTTGATCCATCTATTATGTTTACTAATGAAATTGAATTGACAACTGAGAATGAAACAAGCCCCAGTACTAACTTTGGTTCTGATGCACTATCCAGTAGCAATGTCATTCACCCAACTTTAAATCATATTCCAGACATGCCTGACAATAAAGAGTTCTTAGATGTTAACTTCACTGATGTCGGTGATTTCATTGTCCAAAATGAAAATAAAAAGACCTTGTCTGACATAAACAAATTTAAAAGGTTTCTAATGTCAAAAGCTGAAGGAAAAGAAATCCACCACATAGAACCAACTCTTCTTGCTGAGTATTTGGCCACTGTCCTGTTGTCCCTTAAGAAGTCAAATGCCACAGATTTCGAACCAAGCTCCCTCCGTGGCATCAGCGCTAGTTTTGACAGGTACCTGAAACGACATCGCTATGGATGTTCAGTCATGACAGGGACTGGAGCCCAATTTGCACTCACAAGGGACACCTACAATGCAAAGAAAAAACGTCTTAAGAAACAGGTAAAATTAAGATGAACGGTTATAACTAAAGAAATTGTCAAAAAAGCGAATTGAAATTGAAATTTGTATGACAAAATTGGGAAAAAATCCAAAGTGTAGTCTGTACGAAACTATTACGCTGGCGACATAAATTTGCAATAAATAAATAAAAGTCGAATAGTCACATTAAACAGTAATACTGTAAGCCTACGAAAGATAGAATACTTAAACAATAATTTTGAGTTAAAAAATAGAGTCGAAAAGTTAAATGAAACAGTATAAGAAATATACATCACCAATTTAGGGTCAATGAAACCGTCCTAGGGAGGCCCATCCGCTGAGTGATACCGACATCGATCTGCTCTGGGAGAAGGGGATCCTTGGCACCGAGTCTCCGAAGGCCTTGTTAAATACAATCTGGTTGAACAACTGCCTTCATTTCGGCTTGGGAGGAACCACGGAGCAATACAATTTGCGGTAAGAAACCTTTTTAACGCACAAACACACAAAATATGTATTAATTTTTCTCATTATTGTGCACCCCATTTCACAAAGTACATCCGCTTTTACTTTAATGCTGTCTTTGTTAGGTGGGAAGACGTTCGCCTCCGTGTGGACTTGAATGGTGTGGAGTATCTCGAGTAAAACGAGCACCAAACGAAAACATGCACAGGAGAGAACATCGCTGACATAAAAAAAGTGTCTCCAAAGATGTTCGCCACTTCTGGACCAAGAAATCCTGTGTTAATTTACAAGCTGTACTCGGATATGCGTCCATCTGATTTTTCTTCAGATCATCACCCTTTCTACCTGGCAACACGCACAATTGACACTGCATCCCAGTGGTTCTTGCGTCAACAATTGGGTGTCAACAAGCTAGATCAGATGCTGAAGGCCATGGCAAAAGACGCCGGCTTTCCCGAGCACAAGAGAATAAGAACCACTCAGTTCGCAAATTCCTGGTCCAAAAACTTCGAAATGCAAACATTCCACCCACTAAAATCATGGCCATAACAGGGCACAAAAATATGTTCAGTCCATAACCAATTATTCCACCATATCCGTTGAACAGCAGTAAAAGTGTTCCAACATTCTTGCTCAGTCCAGTAAATGTAACAACCCAACGGCTTCCTCTTGTTCACCTTCATGCACTGAAACTATGGCCTCACAATTCTTTGGTGCCACTTTCCACATTCAAAATGTTAATGTATATAATTAGCTTAAATCCAAGTTATCATTGTTATATCGTCACGAAATAACCACATATTATAACAAAGAAACAAATATTTTGCACCTCGTGATCGAGTTGATAGTTTGATATCGAAAGTGAACTGTGTGTGGTGTTAGGCTACGTTGTAAACAAATGCAGTTCCTTGTATATAACAACTTTATGTTATATTGATGTTATACAACTTTTAGATTTGTAGTTCAATATGAATAACACTGTAAATAATAACGCACGACTCTTTGTCACAGAACAAGTTTCTTATTTCCAAAAATGATTATTTGATCAGCGGTTATTTTTGGAACGCGGAGTAATACACTGACCTAAGTTACACTACAGTCATTATCAAAGTACGACAAACACTCATGAAAACTAATTTTGTTTAAATAAAAANCTGCACCACCAGCTCAACTAACACCACAGTTGAAATGGTTTAGTCACCTGCAACTACCTAATATACAGCCAGCTCTGACGAACGTTTAACGTTCCCTAACACCGGTCACAGAATCGTCAACCACAACTGCATCTATCATCCGCAAAGGTATGGATATGGTCTCGACACCTACTAGTTTCCCCATCCTCAACTAAGAGATTCATGGCGCAACCGAAGAGCAGTTCCAGGAATGAAGATTCATGGTACATGTATATTGAACATGTGTGCGCCAAGCCAAATGATTTGATTAAGAAGTGTGACTTGAACTTCGTTTATCTACGTTTTTTCTCGTTTATTTTTTTAAATAAAAGTTGACTAACCTCATTGTTAATATGAGCCACCATGCTGCTTACTATTGCTTCTTCCTAAGTAGTTATGTATATGTTTGTGAATTTATCAGATTTGTATTTTAATCTAACTTACTTTAAATGTCTCTAGCCTACTTTGAAAATTATATAAAAAACAATGCCGTTGATTCGTTAGTATATTGATGTCAATTTTGACTGTACTAGGTTGTGTTGCTTACTTATAAACTTACTTAGCATACTTTCGACATAAGGTAAAATAGTCTTTGTTATTTCTTTAAGTTTCTTTTATTAAAAGCTGCATTGTATTGGCTACTCTTTCATATATATCAAAACAAGACTGACAAGAATACGACAAGAATAATTAAGAATAAATTTAATTTTAATATTTTTCCTCAACTCCGACTTTCCTAATAAAAGTACAATGTTTTCTACATACATAAATAAGATACATGTACTTAGTGTGATACTTGTTCTGGTTGTTATTCATTTGGCCTTTAAGGCCGAGATGTCTTTGGTACGATTCCTAGTTTCCACTACTTGCTATATACACGTGAATTTACTGGCGTAGGGTATGTGTCTATACTTGTTGCCCGATTAGGTCAGGGGTCTAAATATGCCAAGGAAAATAGGTTAACTGTCCGCAAATAATGAAAAGCTTCATAATTGAGAAAACAAACAACTACAAGTATATCATAAAGTTGAAGCTAATTCCCTTCATAACAAAACATTATAACAACTAAAACATCTGACTAGATGATAGAGGATCTCTACAATCTCAAATAACATTATTATACATAAAGTTATTACATTCCCGGAGTCAATGTGAAAACCACATAACGTGTGATAACTGTATATTATATTTATTATTCAAATTATATTGGTACGTTATACATGTCCTTGTCATGTCATTTATCTCACCAAACAGGGTAACTAACATATTAAATCATATCCTGTTGTCAATCAACTGAACCAGCTGGGGAGTTAAAGCAGTCTTAAAGGTAATCCCTCTGACATACCCCGGCGGATGTCATCACATTCCTTCCATGGGTTCGATCACCATCAGCCAACTGTCTTCCATGGCGCCATTCACCAGGTACTAAGTTGTTGTGCTCGTTCTCTTGATCTATGGCAAGTCTCGCAATGGCAGGGTAACGAATCCTGATAAGGCTATGCAGTATGACACATCCAAGGATAATTGAGTCCTCATTTGAAATTGAAACCTCATAGCGAGAAGACCGAAGGCATTCTCTACTACTCTTCTAGCCCTGGACAGCCTAAAATGAAATGGACGATGATACCGTATTAGAATAACCGCTTTTGCTATAACCTTTCTTCTGCGTTACGAGATCATACTACACTTTACAAACAGCTTGGAACGAGACAAGACCTAACTCGACGTCTGGTCAGTTTCTAAGCTGTTTGATAGTAAGACACTATATCTGCCAAATTATAAGAAAATAAGATAAAATTGATAATAATTAAAATTAATCAGACGAAATTTTTAGCAGACGACAATATCAAGCAGTGGGTAAAAGGTAAATGCATATTTTAGTTTGCAAGCATCCATTCAAAATGATGACTTACCTGTAATTAAATATGCGCTCCTCGTTGGTCAATTTGCGTCTTAAGTATTGCTTCATCATCCATGTTCTCAATGGGAAAGCGTCGTCTCAAATGAGGAAGTATGGGGTGTTCTTGTCATCGCTAGGAAGTGGATCAGGGTCCGGCAAACCAAGACTGTTTTCTTCAAGCATAGTTCTGAGTTCAGTGTGATTAAAGAGCTGGGCGTCGGATGCACTGCCATTAGCGCCCACGTTTACCCAGATGAATTTGTAGTTTGCATCCACGAGTGCAAGCAGTATAATGGAGAAGAACCCTTAATAGTTGTAGAACAGGGAACCGGAGTTCTTCGGATTCTTTATCCTCACATGTTTACCATCAAGAGCCCCGCAAGCATGAGAGAAGTTCCACTTGGTTCGAAAGTCATCGGCAATCTCCTGCCATTGTTCAGTTGTGACGATGGCTGGTAGCTCTTCCTCTGAGTAATACTGTATTATAGCTTCCAAAACTTCAGGAACGAATTTGCTAATAGTATTTTTACTCACTCGGAATGAGTACATCAAGTCTAAATACGAGGCCCCAGTTGCGAGATGACGAAGAGTTACGGCCAACTTCAATCCAGGCTCCGAGGGTTCCCCGAAATCGAGATTTTAGCAATTATAAGTAACACATATCTGCTATAACATTTACATTGAATATTTTACCATCTTTCCATAAATAGACTTGTCAGTTCAGCAAGCCGAGCGGTGCGTCATAGGATGGCACAATTAAAAATACGTAGTGTACGTTTTAAGTGATAAGGCGGACTTACCTATAGGTGGTCATCTGTTTCTTAATCCTGGGAGATGCGCGATCAACAAGCTCCCCAAACAGATCGGCATCCACTCTGAGGAAGTTCTTGTATCCTTTTGGGTCTTCTCTGTTGAGCTCCTGTAGTAGTTGCTCATATTGTCCATATAGTGGCCGTCGCGTAAGCCACTGCTTAACCCACACGTCCCTGCGTCGTGGCCGCCTACGCCTACGCACCTTGGTGGCTTCCTCCCCCTCTAACTCTAATACAGCCATGGCCCTGTCTCTCTGGAGCTCTAAACATCTGGCCTACAACTGTAATTGTTTAATCTCCATGTTAAAAGTGATAAGTGAACAACAATGTTTGAAGTTTTTATTCTCAAATTTTCAATACACGACCATTCGCGACTTTGTAAGACTGTAGTACAACCAGCACGATCTGGTCGTGTGCAGATCTGGTGGCGATCGAGCTGAGGTCCACTTGGTCGAGCTGAGATCGTATAGGGCTCGCGTATAGGTCGAGATTATCGAGCGGAAATCGGAAAGATGGTTTAGTGGACGTCGTGAATGAGTCGCGTGGTGGTCGTGTGGTATCGACAATGGGTCGAGAAGAAGTCGTGTATACCCTTTTTAGTCGAGCTTGGTCGGGTTTGGTCGGAAAAGTTCGGTGATCGAGTTGATCGGATCGGGAGTGGGAACCCATCATTCATGTTTGATACCGGTGCATCTTTGCATCATCGAGATTCTTTTTTCTTTGAGCAGCATCCGTATTTCAGACTACCACCATCTGCAAAATGTGACATACTTTAATAGTTGTGAAGTATATTGATATGACAATTGTATGTTCTGTATTTAATTCTTCATAAACTACGCGAGTAAATATTGTGTTTTAATCGCTTACGTGTTCACAAACAAAGCTAGAGCATAAGCCATGCTACCAATAATGTATGATCCTTAAGTATGTTTGCGTTCATTGTTCATGAGATTTGAACGTCTTCTAAAATAACAGTACTTTGATATGTTAGTAACAAATAACTCTTTTCTGCCCCCGATGCGCATTAATTAATAATTTAAATCTAATATTGTTGAGTCTGTAAATGAAACTATTAACATTATTTAATTACGTGTCGGTGTTTAACGTTTGTGTGTGTACATGAAATCAACAAGTATCGTGTTATTTCATTATGTAAATAAATTCATCAACCTATTTTTATGAGACTTTCTGGGTGGTAATAACATTTGGCGACGATCCTAAACTTGGTATCGAATTGTCCACCACAGCGCTTGCAAGCCCCTATACAACAAATATATAACCGTTTAGAAAGCATCAGCTCAATCCGAAGTATATTAACAAAAATACAAACACCGTCTTAATCCAAAAATATATTACCGTAACATGAACATGATCTTAATATAATCATCTAAAGTTGACTATGACGTAAGCAGATTTTATAACAACAAATTGAAAACAAAACTAAGAGAAAAATGAACAAACCACGGAGAAGAAGAATACGATCAATAAGAATAGTAATAATTGTGAAAGAACGGAATAACTAATGCAAGAAGAATATTATTACCTTCCTTAAAACCAAATTGGTCAATTGGGAGACACACATTGCCTTCTGGACCTTAAGGATCCGGTATAGATAGTCGAACAATGCTTATTCAACATCTGATGCCAGTCTTATCAAAACACTGTCGGTATATTTCTGAAATTAAATACTTCAAAATAAGATATTAAGGTCGGCTGGACCTTCCCAGATATCCGAACTAAAAGAACAACTTCTTAAAGGCCTTATGTCGTGGTAATCCAAAAGTATAAAATCGCCACTCTTCAAGGTAATTTGCGTTTGCAATACGCGACTGTTTTAGTATTGACAATTAAGCACTGATCCTTTGTGAAAGAAACATTTGGACATTAACCAATTCTTTTAATAAATAAATTATATCGATTGCCTTTATTTTCCGTTTGTTTACTATCATAAACTAACACAAATTTTCCCAAGAATATTTATCATATCAATCAATCAATCAATCAATATTTATTTAAAAAAATACCTGTCATGTTCTTAAATTTCACAATAGTATAATGGATTGAATCCTCTTTCCAAAAAATCAATACTCTGTAGCAGAATTTGTACGTCTATTGATTGCCTTCTGAGAAAACTGGGAAAAATGCATGTGCGTAAAGTGTCGTCCCAGATTAGCCTGTGCAGTCCACACAGGCTAATCAAACACGACACTCTCCGTTTTTATGACATTTTTCGTTTAAATTAAGTCTCTTCTTACCAAAAATCAAATTAAGGCGGAACTTTACGCACACGCATTATGCCCAGTTTTCTCAGAATACGATTCATATACCGGTTCAATTGCTCACGTCTTTTCAATATTTAACATACAGAGTTGTAATGAATGCTAAAATATTCAACTACATTACGTAACTAATTTAAACGTGCAAACGCTACCTGACATTTCTTCATGAAAAATGAAGATCCTTAGAGAATATGTTCTTTATTATTAGTCCAATGCATCGCAGCATGTAAACGCATGTGTTTTATACAAATTATTATGGTTTGAAAACTTGAAAGGCGCAAACATGACTTGCTACCATTAGTTATATTGATTAATCAAATGAGTCAAAGCAGTGGCTTTTGTTTGTTTTACAATAGCATGTAAACAGCTATTATTGAGTAATATGCGAAGTCTTTATGGGTTAAAGGTATCAATGCTTCATTATGTTAGTGGAGTCATACGTATTGTAAATTGGGTTTTGTTTTACAGAAGCGATTTGCAAGCGACAAAAATAACATTTTATCAACATTTCGGCAGCTTAATCTAATTTTTAGCCTACTAGACGTGTTTAAGCTGCGAGAGAATGCACTCCTATCATTCAGAGAAATGCATCTTACATATTACCAACCATTTTTTAAATTAAATAAACATGCTACGATAACGATTGGTGATTATATACGCTATCGTGATCACTGCATATTTCCGGAATCTCGAAGTGTTCGAACATCCTCGTTTTTAGCTAACATAGTGTTTGTAACTATTGTGTTTTCGGAAAACCAGATTTACCCCTATTATTAATGACATTCCATTTTAAGGAAGCTCCATTTATCAACATTCTTTCTAGTTAGGTTAATCCCGTTACAAATCATATTTGTGTGTTTTGCAACCGCATAACGGCCATACATCCAAACAGCTGAATGCAAAAAGTCAGTTAACATTTTCTGTATTTGGGTACATAGATATGTATACCTGATACACGGTAGAAAAAGGTTTCACCCGAACGGATAGTGAGGTTTTTCGGTTGAAATGATCGTCGTAAAGAACCAATAAGTTTTGTTTTATGTATTCATAAATTTAGTTTTGTATCATTTCGGGCATACGTGCTTGCTGTCAATTTATGTAAATTATGATAAAACTGCTCGCTTTTGGAGGTTTATACAAGTAATTAAATGCCTATCTTTGTAACTGGTGGTCAAAGTTCAACATTGAAATCTCCTTCTGTAAACCAACATCAAACATAGGTAATGATTAAAAATTAATTGTACACCTACCTTAAAGTAATTAATACTTTACGACGTGAGTTTAACAAGCGCACGCTATTGTTTTTAAAAGTGGCGTTTTACACAAGAATATCAAAACGTCAACGAAATATGTATCTTTTTTTAAGGGACTTGTTCAAAGATTTTTGGATTTTTGAAAAATATCATTAATTTATGTTTGTTTATAATACTTACTACTTGGAAAAGGTAGTTGAACATGTTAAAAACATGGTAACGAAATGTAGAGGCAGGTTTCCTGATAATAATATTATGAAACCAAGTCAACACTACCTGATAAGAACAGTTTACATACTTGAGGTCGCGTCTCAGTTGAGCGCCTTAAGGCATTTAGATCTTTTTTTTTCTTGAGATATGAATGTTAATCTTTTTATACGCACGTATTTCTATATAAGAAAGACTGCTTTCACGTTAGCCACAAAACGTGAAATTGAAACAAAAACAAACATAAATATCTTTTAAAAAATTGTCTTTTGTAATAATTGTTTTGCGCACAAGGCAGATAACTATAATCGAAATACGCATGTGAATCATTAAAGCCAATAAACTGGATAATAATGACTCACACTTCTCAAAGTATACAATGTTCAATATATATTTATATATATAAAGAATGGTAAAAGCTTGGAAAACACAACTTTTCAACTTATCACGACCTTTGTCACGTTTGAAACCCAAGAACTGCTAAACAATTATACTCGAATTCATATTCGTGCAAGATTCAAGGATTCAGAGTGGCGATATAAGGCTGTTTTAATGGGGTTGTTTGCGGATAAAGGCACCCATCTCCAACATAATGACATATGTTACGTTTGACACCTAGGTACTTTATATCACCCCGAATGGGATGCGTGAAATGCCGTCTAATGTATATTTGTGCACTTGACAGGGGGCAAGGGTGGCGAGTAAACGCTGTTTGAATGACGCGTACACATTTATGAAAATCAAGTCCCCCCGTTATCGACCGATATCACGTTTGATGCATAAGTATTGTCGTTCACACTGACTATTTGGCATGTCGATTAATACATATTCTTGCGTGTGCCAATAAGTCAGGTTTACGATTAAACGCTTTTTTTTCAAAGCTTCTTTCTGACGGTGTTGAGAAACATATTTCTGAAAATAAGTATTATCTATCGCCCTGACTAGGTTTCAAGCCGTCTGATTTATATTCCTGCAGATGACAATGAGTCAAACAATTTTTATTTACAATGCTTATTTCCGACGGTTTTTAGAAAAAAACTTTTCAGACAAAAAGTGTACGTCGAAATATGTCATGTTAGATACATAAGCACTTACTATGTGACATGCCGTCTTACTTAAATTCGTGCACATGACAGGGAGTCAGGTTTAAGATAAAACGATATCTTAAAGCTGATTTATTATATGGTTTAGGTAGCCATTTCTGAGCAGCGAGCTTTTCCCACTGATATCGACCTGTGTCCCGATGGAGACCTTTATACTGGGCATCATCCTGACCAAGTGACACGCCGTCTCAACTATACTCGTGCACTTGGCTGGGGATGGTTGGTAATAAAACGCTTTTGAATACTTATTTCCGACGTATTCTATCTTCTTATTTCATCGTAAAAGAGATTTCCGCATCTGGCGACCTATGAAACGTTGGCTGCACTATTAACATCTTACAACCGGATTATGTGACATTACGTCAAATAATATACAAGTGTCGAGGGGTTGCCGACCAAATAATTATTATTTCCGACGGTTTTTAGGTACCCACCAAACTGATTAGGTGTGAAGCCGTTTATATGATATCAGTGCACGAGACAAGGCGTCAGGTTTATACTTATTTCGGACAGATATATGTACCTATTTCAAACGATCAAGTATAAAACGACTGTGGAGAACTTGGTAGTGTCACCCTGGCTAGGAGAAATGCCGTCGAATTTAAATTCGTGCACGTGAAGACCCGGTCACACAGCGATGAACGGCTTAATCACGACCACAACTCGTCACAAATTGATATCCCGTGAAACAGACGATGTTGTTTGCGTTTATGTCGAGTTAAAGACGATATAGTCGATGTTCAGACGTTGCAGGATGCGGGGAAAATTCGGAACGGCGTTGAACGCGGAAAAAAAGGCCGAACTGCTCAACACTTTATACCGCGGATAACCACGGGTGATACACGGTGTAAAGACGTGCAAAACGCGTGAAACACACGTGATAATTTGTGTACCGGTAGTGATTAAAACTTTGGAAGACGCAGAAAGACGCGAACGTATAGCGAGCTGACACGGGCAAAGAACGGTCATCAGACGCGTGTTGCGCGTTGGTGTCAAGGGAAATGGCGTGTGTTGTGCTGCTTATCACTGACAAGTGGGGTTTTCCGCGCACACAGCGCTTCCTAAGACTGTTTAAACGACGTCTCGAACAAGTGCTTAATACGAATGTTCACTGCCTTATCACGCCTGTATCACTGCTGCTTTTCAGCATATACATACGACACATTTCTTAGAGTTTTGCACTCTGAGTCGAGATGCCAAGGGGTCAACATGAACCTTCAACGCCATGATATTCTCATCTTCATGCTCAAGCACCAGCAGAACCAACTGATACAGGCCTAACATACCCTTACTAAGAGATTTATAAGGAGGAGGGTGTACGGAAATCTGGGTGCGTGACTGGATTGCGAAGAGACTTTAGCTGGAGCTGTCTCATAGTCGAGCTGCGTAACGAAGATCCAAGGGCCTTTCAGAACTTTATGAGAATGCTTCCTGCGATGTACGATGTTATTGTGCAGAGACTGACACTAGCCCTTACCAAGGAAACCTCCAACTGGAGAGAATACCTTGCACCAGGACTCAAGGTTGCTATCGCTCGGAGGCCCCTTGCCTCTGGCTCCAAGTGCCGTGAGATGCAAGTCTGTAAGGCCATCTTCCACGATTATTCTCTTTGGATACTTAGTTGAATTCTTCTTGTTTTGCAGGGGAACCCTTTTTTCTGGGCATTATTAAATTGTGAAATACAAACGCACATGGACAGTAGAAGATCGGCAACTTTGAGGACCAGCCTTGCGCGGCCGCTTTTATACATTGCAAGCTGAGCTTCCGACGAGGGTGAGCCGTGATCGGACAGTGCTATGTGGAGTTCCCGTCTTACGATCGTGCTCAACACGTGATCAGCAGGGCACCAGACGCGATAAGGCCGCGACTTGCCGTGGTAACTTGCCTCTTTTAAACACGCGCGAACCTATTTCTAACCTTACACGTGGTTGAAAGTGATTAGCCGTTCTAAGGCATTTTTTCAGCAGTGGAACAGCCACCGACGGTCAGACCAAGTACAAAACACGTCCAAAGCACAGCCAAGCCAACATTGACGAAACATTACCACTAACGACATCGTCCACCAGATTTTCAAAACTTGTTGAACGTGATATAGCCGTACTGTTCTGTGTGACCGGGTATTGAAATTGCGTCAGGGTGGTGATACCACGCTTTAAATGTTTATTAAGGACGGGTTTAATGTATCCATTCTTGACCACTATGAGGTTTCCACGTGAAACGACTTATGTCGCGTTGAAGTACAAAATACGGTCTATCACTCTGTGCAGCTTATATTCCGTTAAATAAATGTTTCTATTTTTGACGGTTTTTAGGTTCCTATTTCTAACACACAAGGCCATTCCCCGTATAACCAGCCATGACACTTTGGATATCATTTGCGACCCAGGTAACAGTTTTAAGAATGTCTTTTTAAATAGTTCACCATTATTAATGGGATAAAGTGGAGAGCCCGCTCATTCGTGAGAGTTTTGTATAGGTATCATGATTATTGTTTTTAAACAAATAAGTATTTTGTCAATAAAGTGTAACCGCGCGTTTGAACGGTTAGTGTCACCACACTGATCCGACATTTTTCACATCCTTAAAAATGTTACCTGGGTCTCGCTTTTGTTAATAGTTTTCTCCAAACACATTTCTTCAAAAGTCACGTTGTATTGGCACCGTGATTGGTTCTGGCGATGTCAATGTACCTTTTTCGGACTAACAATTTGTTACCTGTACAACGACAATTGCCACTTGGAAGACCTTGTGTCTATCACCAATACTAGGTGACATGACGTCGAATGAACATACATGCACTTGAAAGCGCAACATATCGTCTTAATTACATTCATCTACGTGTCAGCGCGTTTGCTGGTGATAACTCGCTGTTATAATAATATATGACGGGTTTAGCAACCCATTTCTAAAAAACATGACTTTCCTCAGTATATCACCCTAGGTAACATATTAGACATGGGTTCTGTCTACCACCCTTACTAGGTTACCGGATATTGAGTTTATATTCTTCGTGCCTTTGCCAGTGAGCGAGGTTTGCGATACAACGTTGTGATGATGCGTATTTCTGACAAATCTTAGGTATCACGTTGTGAAAACCANCTATCTGTCGAGTTTGTTACCTAAGTACTGTCTATCATCCTAAATAGGTAACATATCGTCTTAATTACATTCATCTATGTGTCAGCGCGTTTGCTGGTGATAACTCGCTGTTATAATACTATATGACGGGTTTAGCAACCCATTTCTAAAAAACATGACTTTCCTCAGTATATCACCCTAGGTAACATATTAGACATGGGTTCTGTCTACCACCCTTACTAGGTTACCGGATATTGAGTTTATATTCTTCGTGCCTTTGCCAGTGAGCGAGGTTTGCGATACAACGTTGTGATGATGCGTATTTCTGACAAATCTTAGGTATCACGTTGTGAAAACCAAACATTTTCCACGTTTTATGTCACGTTGGAGACCAATATATTGTGTTTACAACATGACTAAGTGCACGTGACTGGGAAATAGCGGGCCAAAAAAAAAAACACATTTAAAAGTTATTTCGGAAGTTTTAAGGTTCCCATGTGTGACAAACTTTATTCTATAGGGATACTTTAATTATCTTTAAGCTATTGTGTTTGATTCGGGAGTTCTAAGCCAAAAGGAGCAGAGATAGGAGTTTTTACACACCATCCTGGGGATGAAATAATATTGATGGGATAGTTTGATAATAGAGGAGACCGAGTTCACATTTGTGGGAGGAAAATCAATAATAATACTAACAAATTCTGAAGTGGAAGCATTTCCTGTTTAATCAGAGATTTACCCTCAGTGCTGGAAACCTGCACATGCCCAATTACCAGGGCATATGTTCGCGATATATTTGGCCTCATGATACGCCTGGCATAACCGATAGGCCGAGTCCAGATGCCCGCAGTTTACATACACGCTATTTACAAGTTTTAATGTAATGAGTCTTCGCAAATCTGGTGCAACATGGAAACCTTTTGCAGAAACCCTATCCAGCAAAATCGCTGGCAAATAAATCAACTGATCGGCTCAATGAGGCGGAAGTGACTTTCAAAAGTCTAGGGAAACCTGGTGGGGCGGTTGAACTTGGTCCCGGTGGTCTAGTTTTAAGATGTTACGCTGGAGATGGATAGCGACGACCTCCAAGTGTTGTAGTTGTTCATGTTTTAGGGACTTCGGGAACAAAAACACTTACTAGATCTCATCCAATCTAAAGACAAATTTTCGAATAACGCTGCTTCAAACATATCTGCGCGTGAGGCGAGCGGTACTGTTTTTGTGATACGATAAGGCAGTGCTTAACGAATGTATGAAGCAAGTTTAAAAAACAGTTCAGATTGCAGTGAAGCGCCCTGGCCGAACACTTGGCTGGCGGATACATAGTATTATTGCTAAGGCGATGGCCATTACAAGCATGATGTACCTCCCCTAGCAAAGGAGAGAGGTTTGAACTCTTTTTCTTTTGCTTGTTATGTTTGCTGACATGTTATGTTTTCCCGAAATCATAACTTATTACGTGATTGACCGTATGCAGTATAGAGTGTATGGCAATCATTAAATATCATAATCCTGCACTTTCATCAACTTGCTAAAGGTACTCAACTTTTGGACACACTCTACGTTGTCTTTTGAAATAATCTCCCTTTAGTCAGCAAATTATATAAATTATACACATCTTGTGACGATTTAAATACCTGAAAATTATAAAGCGTTACAAACTCGAAGCGATTGAATAATTTAGAGAGTTCTGATGTTAGCGTTATATTTTGTGACATTACTAGGATTGATTGCTTGTATAATGTATAAAAATACACCACTCATTGTATGAGCACAGATTGCCGAGTGGTTTAAGTGCTAGACTTTTATTCCAAGATTTAGTGGTTCGAACCCAGTTGAGGATTCCTTTTGTGTTTATGCAATTATATTCTTGTGTGTTACTGGAGCTATTTATTTCCAATGTTTACATTTATCAAATTTAAAGCATTTAATGACAAACTTCAATACATGCTAAATATGTGAAGAGGTCAATTAAATTATATTTACTTTTGTTCTTAAAGTTCAATTATTAGAAGATTTGTACCGAATGCGTTCTAACCATTCAATACATACTCAATAATGTTATTTTTTGTTTTAATTTATTTTGTGATTTTGCTAATTTAGAATTCAACGCCGATGAACAATTGAAACATTGAATTCTACTGAAATTGGACTCCAATTTAAGAATATTTAAATATTATTATTATTTACGCAGTACGCGAAACATTAGCGTACAGTTCAATATCAAATATATTGTTAAGTGGCGAGTTACGTGGCTAGTTTAATATATATATATATATATATATATATTGTATATTTATTGACGACAGGTTTCAAAATATAAATCACAATAAGTGTATATTGTTAAGTGTTATTAACACAGTATGCTTATATTGTTCACAGTAAATACCACATACGAATACAACGCAATGGTGCGCATTCGAGTTGGATGGGGTATCAATATAACCCACTTCTGTAGGTTGTGGTTGACTTGACGTGTAAAACGAAGTACACAAAACGCGGTAACGTTCACCTAAACCCACTTTATATAATAAATTGTTAATACGTGCGATGTCGAACGTCAGCATGCCACTATCATGCTTTTTGGACTTTATAAAATGTATAACTTCAAATTTGGCCAGCTTTAAAAAATACACATTCCAATACAAAGTGAAATTACGAGTACAAATAAATTCACTCACGAATACCAATAGCTCATACGTGAGCACAGTTCAGCTTAGTCACACACACCGTAATTTACTCTCCCACGCGCAGAAGCATGCACACAAAAAGTCCACTTTCAACGTGGTCCAATTGTGAATAGGTAGTATTGCCATCTTTTCACCTTGACCTTTGAATCATGAATTCAACAATAAAAGCTTGGGGGCAAGGTTGTTTTGTGAGACAAGTTGCCTCCACATGGTAATCATTTGTGTCAATTATCAAATGTTCTGCTACAATGCGGACATTGCTTAATACTGTTAATTGTGCTGTTAACGAAGCAAGATTGTATGAGTATTCACATCTTGAAAGGTATGGAGGCTATTGATTGTCAAAACTCCAGTCATGCTGGTCTGTGTTAAACATATTGTTTCCGGATGAAATACATATGTGTTTCTTGTTTTGTAAACTCAAAAGGTGTATTTTGAAAACGAGGTTTGTTGATGTAACAATGTACACTCGTATTTATATAAAATAAGATGCACGTTATTAAACTATTAAATAAATATTAGTTCTACCAGAGAGACTATTCCGATTGTTCATCCTGACGTTCAGGATATACAATATTCATGTGTAGGCCTACAATAGAACGCTGCCAAATCTGCCTTTACACGCGCATCTTTGCACTTTCCGATCATCATGATTCGCGTATGTAAAGTTTAGCTTCACAAGTTTTGAAATAATAGATTAATAAGCTCCGCCCATTTCCCCGCCAATTTCACCATCGCAAAGAAACGTGAGCATTCGCTATTCTTCGGTATTTCCCGAAAGTAACTGGTACCTGAAAGCTGGTTCCTGCCTGCTTTGATGTCTATACTTCCTGAGCGGCGACACGAATAACCCAAATTTACCCAAAAACAATAGTGATCATCACACAAAAATGATGTAAAATTATTAATTTTAAAAGATTTGTGTATATTTGGGTAGATTTTGGATAGATTTGGGAAGATTTAGGTAGATTTAGGTAATAAACTAGGCAGGCAGTTCGAGTTGATCGTTGAAACTGTTGAGTACAGCAACAAACAAATAAACATAAAAATGTGAAACAGTTTGATCTAAAGAACAATAGTGAATAGCATATACTACAACGATAACATTTATGACCAAAATGTATTTGGTATCAGTGTAGCCAGAACAGAAATCAATTAGTAAGTGATATGCAACCTCTATTTGATTTTAATTATTATTATTAGGAAATTACATATTATCACAAGTAAAGATGTAGCAATTAAAAAACAATAGTGCCCACCTCATAAACATGATGTAATATAATTATTTTTAAAAGATTTGTGTAGATTTGGGTAAGTTTGCGGTATATTTGGGTAGTTGAATTTGGCAGGCATTTCGAGTTGATTGTTGAAACTGCTGAATACGGCAACAAACAAATTAAAAACAAGTGTGAAACAAGTTTTATCTAAAGGACAATAACAAAAACTACAACGATAACATTAATGACCAAAATTTATTGCGTACCAGAGTAGCCAGAAAATAAATCAATTAGAAATTGGTGTGTAACCTTTATTTGATTTAAAGTATTTTTATTGGGAAATAACATATTGTCACGAGTAAAGATGGAGCATTAACAAAAGCAATAGTGCCCATCACACAAACATGATGTAATGGTGTCATTTGCGAGTGCGCAGGACGGGTTCGAGCTACGCTGGCCATGGCATAAGACCCGTTTTATACGTTATACGTGTTTGTTATTAGCTTGTTCTCCCAGACTCTCTTTGCAACATATTTAAGTTAGTTCTGGCAAGTGAAGGTGACATTATTCAGACTCAAATGACCCCCAATGATATGGGCATTGGTGGAAAGCTTAAAGCATCCCACGTATGGCGCAGAAAGAATGTTGAGAATCGAACTTTCCGTTCAAGAGTTATGGCCCTTTGCGCACCAACCGTTAAGCCTAAGTGTGGATTCTTGTTTGCGTCGGTACTTCGTAGTTTTGATAGCTAGACCCCTTTATTTTTGGTATTTAGATGCATGACATCTTATATTATTTTATTTCGAGGTCACTTCATTTAAACGACACCTAAATGCATTAAGCCCTGTTTTCGCTCTGTTCTTTTCTGTACAAACTTATTGCGCTCAGTCCTTTGATTTCTCAAGAGAGACAACTGTGCTTGCATGTAATTCAATCGAAATAATGGATTGTCGTTAAAATTATTCTTAAGTTTTCTTTCCTTTTGATTTTAATATGACAAGATGGCCGAGCGGTCTTAACTGCTTGACTTGTACTCAAATGGTCAGTGATTCGAGCCCAGGTGTGGGTAACCGTTTTTCTTTTCTTTCTTTAAGTTTATTCTTGAAAGTTATATTGTATAGTATTTATATTTACAATTGTTTACATTGTATGTATTATATTTTTTTTTATATCTATTAAAACATCTGGAGTACGTTAGGGTTATAAATAAATAAATCTGTCTCAATATGTTTTGGGATCAAATGTCACTGTCTTTACTGTATTTACTGTCAGTAAGTACTGCATCATGCAATTGAAAGAATACATGAGCCTCGCTCTGGGAAAACAGAACATGGTATCGTTATTTAATTGACATTTAATTGACATGTTTGGCGCCTGGAGGTTACAAAACTGTTGAACAGCATAAATGTCAACATAAAACGTATTTTTAAAATCTTCCCTTGTCACAAGCCCACTTTACCGAAAACACTTAACATTCCACCAAGTCAAGTGATTTTGCCCATTAACCAGATTTAATGACTGATAATCATGGTTACGAAATACGAAATTCACATGTATTAAACATTAAAATTCGTTCTTAACGGGATGAGGAAGAATCACAAAAATATAAAACTTTCAAAATACTCGCAATAAATGATATTACCCCACAATGATTAAATGATGTCCTTGATAATTTATCATTACGTGCAAAAGATGTTATATTGTAAGGTGGTGTGTATTACTTATAAATTTCCCCCGTTATGTTTACCACGTACAACTATACATAATATGCATCCAAGTATGAACACGTAATTGTATCGCGCGAAAGGATTTATGTTCAGTAATATTAAACCTATGCGACTGTCGTCGAAAGTAATGACTACATGTATTAGCCCCCGCGGATTAGTAAACGATCGCTGGAAGGACCTTAAGTTTTAACGATTGCGAACATGTAGTTCTAAGCACGTATTGGGCCATAGTCCGAGAAAACTCTCAGGTGCTTCTTTTGCCGATAAAGATGGCCACTGTGACCTAAAAAAGCTAATGAAAAATTCGTTGCATAAATGGTCACGTCAATGTGACGAATTAAGGCGGCGCTTGACCATATCAGGTTGACAGATGCTTTAGTAGTCTACAAGTACGTTTTCATCCTTAGTCTGGAAAGTCTCCTAGTTGGGACTTTATGATACTCAATCTTGGTCGCTGCCTATAACCAGGTATATAAAATCACACGATGCATTCGGTTGACGCGTAAATGTTTCGGCTCGGTACGTCCTTGTGTACGCTCAAGGAAGTTATTAGTCCTTTGTCGGGGAAGACTCTAGTTTGGGACTGTTGGGCACTAACACATTGGCACTATACACTTCACAGTTATTACACGCGTAATTGGAAGAACCGTCACCTGCACTCGATGCATTTCGACGGAATGGTCACGTTTCCACGATGAATTCAGACAGCAAGTGACTCTTTCAGCGAGGCAGCTTTTTGTTTACTGTAAAAGCGCGTAGAAGTTTCTAATCCAGGAAAGGTATTGTTTGTGTTTTTTCTTTGACTGAAACATAGAATATGTTCGTTATAATTAAATCCAAAAGCTAACGTCCGTGTATTGTAAATTATACATGACGAATTAAGACGCAACGTGCCTTGATCATCATAAAAGCTGCCTTTGTTATCTTCTAGAACGCATTAGTCCATAGACCGGGAAAATTATTGTTTTGGTAATGCGGCCACTGAAACCTAGTGACTGTACGTTTCGCAGCTAATACTAATGCTACATTTGATGAAGTGTACGTGACGAATTAAGAAGACACGTTATTAAGTCGTCGTATGTTACAATTTCATAAAAGCGCTTCCTGTAAATTGAATGATTATCACGTTAAATTAAAGAATTAGGACGACATGTGACTATATCAACTATAGCTGCTTGTGTAGTTGACAAGCACGTATAAGAACATTGTCCCGGAAACTCTTTTTTGGACCTTGAGCGAATATATCATAGTCAATGAACTCGTAAGCTAATACAACGCTTAAGTGGATAAATGATCCAATGCACGTCACAGATATGGACGTCACGTGACTATATAGCTAGATGTGTACTTTCAAAGCATATAGTCACGGTGCCTAACCAAAACGGGTAATACCGGACACTTTTGTGCGTTTCCAGCTATACGCAAAACGGCACCGGATCATAGCAGAAAATATTGACTGCTTTTAGGAAAGTGTGTTCTTTTATTTGAAATATCCTCTTCTTTAAGGTAACATTTTTCACCGAACCAATATTCAACGGAACAGCTAAGACATTTATTCAGTAAATTGTATACTCGTGCTCAGTGCAATAACATCAATTTGCAATTGGAACCTACATTACCCAACAGTTGATGCACAAAACCTGTGGAAACGGAAGTAAAATGAAGATATTGGTCCATATTAACAACGAAATTCAAACTTCTGAGCAAGTTTCCTGGTGAAAAAAAGGCAGAATAATTCTCGTGAAATCGTTGCATGACGTGTGAAGATTTAGTTTGTAGAAAAACAAGTATTGTACAAATGTATACTGTATTTATGTCGATTGCTGGCACCGGATAATGCATGAAGTAGGCACCGGTTAATAGCCGCGGCTAATGAACTTAAGTATAGTATGTTTAAAGAATATATTGGATTCTGCTGACATGGTAAAATAAAATAATTTCTTGATTTAAGATTGTTAAATGAATGGGCATGTTGTTTCTCGTCCGTCAGCCCTGACCACTCTGTCTAAACGAATAAAAAATTGTCTTGACCGTAGAATGCAAAAAGGTTTTTAAAACTAGGCATTAAAGGTTACACGTTGTATTGGCTCCTACAAAATCTGATGTAAAACGCGTGCTATTGTAGAACGACCGATTCATCAATAATATTTATAAGATATAACAACCCTTTGATTGTTTTCATATTAAAATTATATAAACGATTTGATAAAGATTTGGAAAAAAAAGAGGTTTTTAGACCAAATCTGCAGTGTTAAGTTTTAAATATAATTGTTGTCGTATTGTTTATCGTTTTTTATTACTACTTGTGGGAATTCTGTATGTGTCGAGTACCATAGTTATTTTCTTAGTACTGTTAGTAGACAGTGTTCATATTAATAAACAATAAATCAACACAAATAGATGAGATCCCTTATCTTGTCATGTTTACCATGTACAAACATGTTAATATTTCAAACATCTTTTAATTTTAAATGACATAGTTTGAAAAATAATGTTATGAACTCTTAAATTTACGTTTACATTGTGTAGTTATACCTTAAAATGTGTCCGTCTATAATTTTAAAAGACACATTCTTCAAGTGTTTGTAAAGTAACGAACTTTTGATATTATTTTACACAGTTTGCTAACATGCGAGACACAAGTGCATTTGAAGTACCTGTTAACGCGACCAAATACTTTTAATTGTCTCGTTTGGTCTTTTACAAAAAAATGTATGTTTACTTTCAATCTGTTTTAGTATGAGAATTTTGCTTGAGGCAAACGATTGTATTTAGATAGATAGATAGATAGATATATTTATTTCAGTATAATGATACAACATGATAAAACATATCTACATACACGATAAAATAGTAAAACAATAAACATGTATGAGAAATGAACCCATGTCATTAACATTACACCAAGGATAACACAAAAAAAGAGAACTTAATCTCTTATTTCCGTTGCGGTCCTTGGATATTGGTGGTATTGACATAGAGAGGCATGGGATGAATATCACAGATTTGAGTTATGAAAGACAAATATTTGCATAAAAAAGTAGACATATTAAAATGTGGGTAAATTAAAAACTAACTACATAGATCTAAAACGATGATTACATATTAAGAAGATGAGTTTTAACTGACAACTTAAAATTAAATATACTTGTAATATCCCTTAAAGCAGAAGGTAGTTTATTCCACAAAACACAAGCGTTAAATGCAAAAGATTTAGCACCAAAACCTTTGACTTTGGGTAAAATATAGCACCCACTTTCACTTGACCTAGTCTTGTATGAATGAAGAGTGTCAAAGGGAACAAATTTTTCACTCATATATTCAGGAGCCAAACCATTTTTGATTTTGTTAACATGACAAAGGGTAGTTTGTTCCACTCTTTTTTGAACAGGTAACAGGTATTTTGACATGAGAACAAATAAAGCTGAGTAGGCTTCGTTCAAATGTTATGTTTTATTTTAAGGTTTCTTTCCGATTGCATAAACAGGAGTCTTAATAATCTGGTACATGAATATATCTTTCTGTGAAAACCATACAAGCATTAATGAACGTAATACATTGTACGGAATTGTCCATACCAGTGTCAAACACGGTTCGTTCTGTTCCGTGTTGATCACTTTGGTTTCCTAATGTGGTAGTTGCAGGTTCGAACAATGAATAAACCAAATTACGCTAGCTTCAATGTCTCTCTTTAGCTTAACAGAATAAAATGTACACTATCATATTGTCCTGTAATGTTATGACAAGACGAATGGTTGGCATAATCTTTGATTCATCACATTTGTGGTGGCAGCGTATTGGCAAACAGCCCCTTGCGACTTTATGCGGTTTACTGATATCAGACCGTTTGGATTTGCATTGTCGCGATCCGCGCTTCGATGGTGACTCAAATGCATGGTTTCTGAAAACAAAGAAATATACACCCACACATAATACAACAATGCAGACATCTATTTAGAATCAAAGTAGATTATGAATAAATCTATCTAAACAAATGTCATTCATAATATATATGGAACATTCAGATGTATATACAATAATTTTAAATTGTATGGGTTTAAGCCTCAGTCCCATATAAGCACGGATTGACACGGCAGTCCCGGATCGTCCAGGATCCCCCCGCGGATCAAGAACCGAGACGAACGGGGACGATCCGTGGCCTTTTGGGATTTTTAAGCGTCGACGGTCTTCCAAAGACGATGACAACACAGCATCCACACGGACCAACCCGGCAGCAATACGCCATCAACACGGCGTCCGCGCGGACTGTCCTAGACATTCACGACAGAGCTACGGACCTACACGGCAGAGACACGGACAAACACGGCATCCACACGGACCAACACGGCAGCAACACGCCATCAACACGGCGTCTGCGCGGACTGTCCTGGACAGTCACGGCAGAGCTACGGACCCACACAGCAGAGACACGGACAAACACGGCATCCATACGGACCAAATACGATTGGCGCTGGACCGACACTAACTTGTATAAAAGCAGGTTGATTTTCGATGATTCCATAATTCTGCAATCAAATCGCGAAAGTATTACCGCGTATACATATACAGAACGTAAAAATGCAACCAATAAGGAAGCGTATTGTCAAAGTGAACCTTCCAGTTCCCAAACGATCGTCACGAGCTGAATCCGCTACCGATGAAGAACTTCAGCAACACGGATAAATACGCTTGAGGCCCAGATCAAGATTATCATTACATTTACAGATAGATCATCAACAACCACCAGCACCACCCACAGAAACTGACGTCTTAAGAAGTCAGTAGACGTCCCTTGTTTGTTTTTTAAAAAAGGGAGGTAATCATGGCCGATTGGCTCAATGAGAACCCCAAGTTGAACACATATAGCATTGCTGCCTAGTTCAACCCAAATGAATTTGTAGTTGGCGTCGACCATGACCGTGAGGATTATGGAATGATAATAGTTGTAGTACAAGGAGTTACCACACCGAGGATGATGAACGGCGATGTGCTTCCTATCCAATACAACCACACAGTAATGCAACTGCTATCGGTCGCCGAACTGCTTGAATATGCTTTTCTAATCGTCTGGCGTTGCAGGACAGGGCATTGGTTCATCCTCAAAAAAGTACGCATCGCAGCCCTGAAGGATGATCTTGGAGATAGTGTGCGACCCGAAAGCAATACATCAGACAGTGGTAACTATCCCCGATGTTAGGTCCCTCAATGTGTTTGCTAACCTAATGCCAGCTGTCAGATGCTTTCAGCAGTTTAACTTCTTCGGCTTGATTCTTAGCTCAATATGCGCCAGGATCTTTTGGTATATTTGACTTCCTATGTGCAGGATATTAAAGAAGCCTTTTTCGTCTTTTTTATTGAGTTCGTCCGTCAGCCGTTTTAACATCATGGATGAAACCCACTATTCAGTATGGTAAGGAACGTTCCTCGTAGTTTGTTGCTAGCGTCGTTTTTAATGAGTTTGTTGTAGAAAGTGACTCGTCGCATATAATACCCAGGTGGTGGTACACCTTAAAAAAATATAACGAAATTGTGATGGTATATCAACACCCATAACAATTCGTAATATATTCATATTTTCACAGTTTAAGTTAAACTTGAGTTTGCGTATGAACCATTAAATCACGCATTATAACGCATGTTATACCAAATGTTCAATCATATCATGTGAATCGCCATATATTTGATATGAAATCGTTATTGCACTAAAAACTGATTCTTAATTATACCACACTGTTGAGTGTGCATATGTTTTTTGATTTTAATGTTCGTGAACTGTAATTATGTAAGAAGGATGTCTCCGGTGTGAAGGCCGTAGTCATTAAAAGTCTTTGCGCTCAAACAAAAAATGCTATACCGATATCTCTATTTTCGAACTGAAAATAATGAACTGATAATATTATTCCACACTGGTTAATGTGCAGATTATATTATTTATTTCTTAAAACACGTCCGGGTCGGGTGAATTTGATTTAAATGTTCATGAAATGTACGTATGTGAGCAGGATGTCTCCGGTGTGTGGGCCGTAGTTATTAAAAGTCTGCGCGCTTTATAGACATAGATCATAGATCGCTATACCGATATTTCTTTTGACGATGGAAAATGTGTGGGTGACTCCGCGAACATCGTTGTAGTAGTTTTTTTGAAATTGAAGGGATTGGGCTTAATGGATTCGACTTTTCGAATAATGTCACTTTACCCTACACTTTAATAACATCTTCAAATGATTACGTTTGTACAAATCAATACCACGGGCTGTAATGTCAAGTGGGTTGTATATCATATGTTTAAAAGTGAACACCATATATGGATTGAATGCGAAACTTAACCGTTAATACCTTAATAAATCCAACTTTTAATGAAGCAATTTAGTATAAACATTTTTTATAGGACGATAAACCTAACCAGTAACACAACAGGAACTATACTTACCGTTGGCGTATGTCATTATTTTGCACCATATGACTGTTTACGGGTGTGCATAATAATTTTTTTATACAAATGAAACATGGATGTTCAATACAGGGTAGTTCCGAGACCTTAAGTAGCCGTAAAGTAGCGACTCTCAAAGACTAATAGAAAATCGTATCAGTTTTTGGACATAAATAAATGACCCTCAAAAACTTCCAGAGAATCTATCTAGTGCCTAGTTATAGTCTGATGACTCTCAAAGACAAGCATAGGCGGACGTAGCCTATAGACACCTAAATACTCCCAGACAATATTGATTGCGAATTGAAGTTACCTAGTCATTTCCAAATAATCGCAGATAGTCTGGCAAATGCTTGATGGTAGTCGTGTGACTCCCAAAGACCCACACAGAGTCCAGCTTGTGTTTTGTCGCAGCCAAATTACTCACAAGGACCCCCAGAAAGACTGGCTAGTGTTTCTTCGCCTTAAAGTCACTCCCAATGACTTCACGACAATATGTAATGTAATATGTAAAGATAACAAAATTATGGAAAGAAAACGCAGGTTCTGCGCTAGAATTTGCCGTCAGTGTATATCGTCCAGTAGACAGCTGTCTGGGCCGTCTTCAATGTGGTTAACAGCTGATATGTCGTTGCAAATATTAAAGTATATTGCGTAATATAAACCAACAACCCGATCCACCCCAACCTAAATATGATATTGTGGAAAAAGTACATTGAAGGTTAAATGATTTTCACAAGTTTAACTACTTTTGGCATACCTTTCAAAATATGTTAGCTTTAATATTCTGTTTCTTAGTTCTCGGAAAACCGATTTTAGTTATTGAAAGAAGTTTGTATGTTTTATTGCTTAACACAAGTTATTGTTATTGACAGACGGACAGGCAGAAAGACAGACAGACAGACAGACAGACAGACAGACAGACAGACAGACAGACAGACAGACAGACAGACAGACAGACAGACAGACAGACAGANTACCTACCTACCTACCTACCTACCTACCTACCTACCTACCTACCTACCTACCTACCTACCTACCTACCTACCTACCTACCTACCTACCTACCTACTTACCCACCTACCTACCTACCTACCTACCTACCTACCAACCTTTCTACCTACCTACCTACCTACCTACCTACACACAAAGGTATTTCATCAGACAAAGTTGAAGACAGAGATTGTGGCATGAATCTCCGTCACTACCAAGAACACAGCATATCATTTACAGACGGAATGTACAAAGCAAAGCTATCGTTGAAACAAAACCACCCACTGCTACCGACCAACTATGACATCACGATGAGGAGGACAGAGAGCACAATACATCGATTGATCAAAGAACCACATCTGCTGGTAGTTCCAGTTTGAATGACTGTCTGGAGTCCATTCCACCGGACCTGAAGATTCTTACAACGCTGCTCATGCGCTTCAGACTGGGAAAGTACGCTGTGTCAGCAGACATTAAAAAAAAACATGCTTGAACGTCGCTCTTCATGAAGTTGACAGAGATGTGACCCGATTCTTGTGGTTGTCAGACCCTACGGACACCGACAGTGAACAAGTGACGTATTGTTTCCGCTCTGTGTTATTCGGCGCGACGTGTTCACCATTCATTTTAAATGCTACAATGTTAAAACACGTCACTATGAATACAGACAACCCAGTGGCAGCCGTGATTTCCAGAGATAACGTCATATCAAGACATGACTTGATGACTGAAGCGGGATTCAACCTCCGATCTCAGACGTCGACGAACAATTCTTCAACAGACGTCAAGAACTTACGACCCGCTTTAGATGCTCAGTCCAGTTACGGTCCGTGACAAATACTAGTACAAAATCTATGTAAAAACGGTTATGACTGGAACACATCACTGCCGGTGTACAGTGTAACCAGTGTTCGTCAATAGCGAGTGACCTCAATCTCGCCCTGAACTCTTCATTCCAACGGAGATACTTTACTAGCGAGACAACCGATGACAACAAGACACGTATTCGCAGATGCAAGTATCCGCGCGTATTAAGCCGTCACCTACTTCACTTCCGGGAGCATCTCTTCCATTGCACTAGCGAAGAACAGAGTGACACCGTTGAGGAAATCACACTCCCACGACTGGAACCTATGGAAGCCCTCGTCGCAGCTCGCATGGTCCAACACGTCACAGAAGCAATTCCAGTTAAGAAGATCGTGTGTTGGTCGGACAGCCAACTAGTTTTTCATTGGCTGGATACAGGGAAACCAATAATGCGTTTTAATTCCAACGGATTAAGAAAATCAAGACGCTTGTTCCAGAGTGTGAGTGGCGATATTGCCATACAGATAAAAACCGGCAGATCTGCAAACACGATGGATCTCAGCGGTTCAACTGCAAAGCAGCACGTTATGAATACACGGACCTAGTTGGTTATGCAGCGATTCCACATGGCCACTCTGGGAACCTAACGTCACTTCCGACTTCGCTACCGTGATCGACCAAGAGGCTAACAGTTCTTCGACTCCTGAAAACAGAGAGACTAATGGCCAACACAGGCTTATAGATATGCAAAAGTACAGCAGTTACCAAAAGTTGATTCGAGTGACGTCATACGTGTCGCGCATCGTCAACAACAGTAGACATTCATCACGTGATACGCGCGTTCTGGGGCCATTGACAACAGAAGAATGCAGAGTAGCTGAGCGCTTTTGGATACGTTACCAACAGCAGCAGAGCTACGGTGACGTCATTAAGGACCTGCGAATGAAGAAGCATGGGCAGTCGATCATACGACAAGTGCGGCTCTACCTTGATGAGGATGGCTAAATTCGTAGTGAGGACGGCATGCACAATGCCCACTTACCATAGGCAACGCTAGGATTAATTATCCATTTAAAGTAGACAATTAGCCTAATAACTCTCAACGACTCATATGACAGTATGGGTAGTTCCTAGACGTAAAGATGCGACTCTTAAATACTAACAGAAAATCGTTTCTGGACATAAATAATTGACCCTCAAAAAACTTCATGATTGTCTGGCTAGTGCCTTGTCATAGCCTGATGTCAATCAATGACTCAGACAGAGTCGGGCTAGTATAGACGGACGTAGCCTATAGACTCCTTAAGACTCCCAGACAATATTGCTTGTGACTATACGTAACCTAGTTTTTTCCAAATAATCGCAGATAGTCTGGCTAGTGTCTGGTCGTAGTCTTGTGGTTCCCAAAGACCCACACACAGTCCAGCTAGTGTTTTGTCACAGCCAAATCACTCCCAAGGACCCCCAGAAAGACTGGCTAGTGATTCGTTGCCTACAAGTCACTTCCAAGGACTCCAAGACAATATGTAATGTAACATGTAAAGATAAAATAATTATGAGAAAACAACGCAAGTTCTGCGCTAGAATTTGCCGTCAGTGTATATCGTCCAGTAGAGAGCTACGTGGGCCGTCTTCAATGTGGTTTAAAACTGATAATATGTTTTGGAAAATATTAAAGCATATTGCGCAATGTAAACCAACACCCCAATCCACCCAACTCATGAATGCCAAGGTACAACTTCAAAAATTATAAATATGATATTGTGGAAAAAGCACATTTAAAGTTAAACACTTTTCTCGATTTTAACTACTTGTGGTATATATTTCAAAATATGTTACCTTTAATATTATGTTTCTTAATTCTCGGAAAACCGATTTTAGTTATTAAAAGCAGTTTATATTTGTTATTACTAAACAAGCAAGTTATTTGTGTAACCTTCGTGCAATGTAATTATGTGAGCAGGATGTTTCAGATTAGTGGGTCGTAGTTTACGTGTTCGCGCTTAAACGAAGATCGCTAGACGGATAGTTGTTTTTTCAATCAAAAATGCGTGGGTGACTCCGCGATTATTTTTTTTTTTAAACTTTCCTCGAGATTGGGCAAATGATTTTGACTTTCCAATAAATTCAATAAAGTTATTGAAGTAGATCGTCAAATGATTACGTTTGCGCGTTTCAATTACACTCAACTTTTTGTTCTGAGTTAAATACATCATAGGGTTGCCTTGATAAACCGCAGACAGGCATGCAGGCAGGCAGGTAGACCTCAATAAAGTCACAATTTCATGAATAAATTCATTTGACATAATTGTAAACTAATACTTTTACCCAGTGTGCAATGAAGTGATGAGTACTTAATCGTAATTGAATGCTTACAAAATCATTTTTGTAGTTAATGCTTTAGCGCTGCAAACAAATCCCGATTGAGATGACTTATTTCATCATCCCTCTTAAAAAATTAAAGTTAAATTGTAAGCTGTTATACCGAGAATAGAAGCCAAACATAGCTAATACCAGGAAAGCCTAAAAATAACTGTTTATTATTTATAACTTAAACACACATTTAATCGAAAATGCAGTCATGTGCGTGAACTAGACATGTACAGTACACTTATCAGCGTAGCGCTTAAAATAAATGGGATGTTATGAGCGCATGAAACATTAAACACTTGCAAACAGGGTACATACTGGTTTGTTTTTGTTCACTTTTCTCGTTTTTATTTGTCATTGTTTTGGGGTTTTTCAAAAAAGGAATATAAAATATGACCTAAAACCGTATCTCCAGTTGAGGTCCCGGTTATTGTATTTTTACTCCAATTATATATTCTGTGGTGTGATCTATTTGGAATTATAGCAAAGCATTGGTTTCAAGCCTTGTGGCTCACAAACACTCCCGGACTGTTCAGCTTGTGCCTGGCCATAGTCTAGTGACTTCCAAATACAAAATACCGTCTGGCTAGTCCATGGTCGTACCCTAATGACTCCACGACTCTCTGGCTAGTACGTATTCGTAGCAATGTAACTCACAAAGAATCCCAGACAGTCATGTTTTTCCATAGCCAGAGAGTCTGCGGATTTCCTTTTCGGATCGCACCATTGCTACTCACAGACAGTTTAGCAAGCTCTTGGATTTAGCCCTGTGTTGCCTCACATACATACTAACTAGTTTGTATACTTTGTTTTCAAAGAATTTGATACAGACTTAGCTCCTGAGCGTAGTCTGGTGATTCTGAAAAACTCCACACAATATAGCTAGTTCCTAGACGTAGCCTATTTACAAACAACGACTTCCACGCCGTCTGGCTAATGACTGGTCGCAATCTAGTTACTCCCACAGGCTTCCAGACAGTCTGGTCAGTTACCAGTCCAAGCCAAGTTACTCTCAAAGACCACCAGAGAGACTGGCTAGTGACAAGTCGTAGCCTAGTTATTCCAAAATACTCCAATACAGTCTTCATAGTTCTGTTTCATCCAAGTGAGTCATTAATACTCCAGACACTCTCGCTAATGCGTTGTCGTAGCATAGTGACTTCCAAAGACTCGCAGACAGTTTGGCCTGGCCTTAGTCGTAGCCTTATTACTCATACAGAGTGTTCGTTATTCCTTTCTGGATCGAATCCTAATGGCTCTCAGACAGTCTGACAATCTATTGGACTGAGCCTTGAGATTCCCAAAAACTCAAAGATAGTCTTGTTAGTTTGCGGACTTACTTAAGTGTTTCCAAAGGACTCACAAACACGATTGATAGTTCCTTGGCTTAGCCTTGTGTCTCTCAACGGAACAAGACAGTCTGGCAAGTTGCTGGAAGCAGCAATGGTAGTCAAAGACTCCCGAAGCAGTCATTGGCTATATGCTCCAACAGACTCCCAGAAAGTCTGGTTAATGACTTTTCGTAGGCAAGTTACACCGAAAGACATCTAAATAGTCTGACTATTGACTTACTGGAACAGTGTTTCTCCAAAAGACTCACAGACAGTCTGGCTAGTTCCGGATGTAGGCTAGGTAACCAAACAGTCTGGATAGTTCTTAAACTATGACTCCAAAAGATTCAAAGACAGTATGAAAAGTTCCTAGACGTAGAGTAGTGAGACCAAAATACTACCAGAGACAGTTGTACCAGTACCTTCACATAAACTAGTGACTCTAATGACTCCCAAACAAAACGACTAGTGACTATACGTTACCAAGTTACTCACAAATAATGGTCGTCGACTTGTGGCTCCCAAAGACCCGCATATAGACTGGCTAGTGTTTCGTCTCAGCAAAGGCACTCCCAATGATATCACGACAATCTTGCTAGTGCCTGGTCGTAGCCTACTGACTCTCAAAGACACCATCACAGTCCGGCTTTTTCCTGGTTGTATCCGTATATATTCCTGTGCGTATTGTCTGTTCTTGTTGAATAAGCCTGTTCCTTGGCGTGGCCTAGGGACTCAATTTATCCGATGTCAACTTTTGTTTTGTGCATTTAAATAATTCTCATCTGCAGGATCACGTAAATGTACACAGTATAAAATTAAAATCAGGATGGTTTTTGCTGTCAACTTGATTCAAGTGACTATGTTTATTTCATGAGAGAGTGGTCCAAACTAGTATGCACGGCGGCACAAGAACAGCAAACGAGAATGCATTAACCTTTAACACGGTTTTTTGCTTTTTTAAATTATTTAACACAGACATTTTAGAGTGACATTAACATTGGCCGTGGGCCCATGCGGAACATAACACGCGTTTTTGGTCTGATTTTACATATTATAATGGTAATTTGCACATGAGTAGTAACGCAGATTGTAAGTGCAAAATGTATCTGATGGGGAGATTCGTCCTTTTTTTTACCCTTTAAAACATCTGTAGACGCTTTCATCGATTACAAACCTTGCAAGTTTAGTTTAAGAATCAGCAATTCTTAGATTCGATGATTGATTGTGTGTGATCTTTGGAACTTATCAGCTGTATATTGTGATGCATGCTTGTTTGCCAAAATGCATGTAGGGTTTACTCTTGACCGTGTTAAGAAAGTGATACAGTTAAACACGGATATCCAATTCAAAACGCAAATATATATATGTTATTTGTGTACATAATTATTTTGTATCGGTTCATGTTCTCATGCGAAATGGTAAATACGTACGGGTAGGAATAAGTTATTGTTGATGTTCGTGGAACGTAAGTATCTGATCAGGATGTGTCATATGTGTGGGTCGGAGTGAACATATTCGCGCTTAAACACAGATCGCTATATCGATATATGTATTGTCAAACGAAAATGTGTAGGCGATTTCGTGATATTCGTTTTATTTTTACTTTTCTTGAAAGTGAAGGGATTGAGAAAAATAAATGCGACTTTTCGATTAATGTCAGCAAACCGTACAAGTTTGTAAAAGATATTCAAATGATTACGTTTGCGAATCTCAATAGCGCGGGCTGTTATGTCGCGTGGGTTGTATATCATAATGTGTTAAAAGGTGAACACCATATGTGGATTGTAAACCGTGAACAGCTTAATATATCTTAATGTTAAAAAATATAATGGTTTGTCCGGATCGTGAACTTTTATTTAGAACTTTAAGTATTGGTTGCGTATGTAATCCAATTTAAAACGTACCTATTGGTTTCAATATGCATTCATTGAACTGAATTTGCCTGCCTTGTGTGCATGGCAATTATTGAATACGCCGAGTAACTTTTTGATACTTACTTTTTTTTTTAAAGATAGTTCTTATTTCGCCTAAACAGACACGATTTCAAGTTCAATATCCAGACAAGCTGACCGCGCACCTACCTTGATACCCTGCGATATAGAATTTAAACAAAACGCACGATTGCACAGCAAGAACGCTGTTTGATTGTCAATAATACAAACAATAGAGATTGCCTTTTTGTAAGTATATCAGGATACGGAACAACATCCGAAAACACTACTCGTATGATTCTAAATGCAACTTGTGCATATGCTAATGTTTGTTTTGTCAGAACACAGCCTTTAAGCGTAAATGTTCTGGTACTGACGACGAATGTGTTAAGTAAAAGGGACACACACACAATTAATCGATCGAGCGAGTTGAACGTTGATTTTTTTATTTTTTATTTTGCGAAACTCAATCCTTCATTCCCAATGCAGAATTAGTTTTAATTAGTTCGAGCCTATTTGCCATTTATATTCACAACGTTCAAATGAATAGTTATATAGGTCAAAACCAGGGTTGGACAGCTACGCCGAAATACAAGTGTCATTATTATTACACGTGCACTTAAAAATATACTATATTCGAGTTATTAGTATAGAAAATATTGTATTGATGCTACGCAAATGAAAGATTTTAGCATCAATAAAATGTTAACGCATTACAAGACTTCTGTAACTTAATTGTTTTCTTGCAGAAAGATGTAAAACGGCATTGTATAATTACATCTTATAACTAAGCAAGGTGCACTTGTATTTATCATTTAATATTTAACAATCTACATTCATTAAATGTTATATTTTAAATAGCAATATATACGTTATTGATATTTTTTGAAATTGTAACTGTTATTTCCAAAAATAAATAAAAACATTTTTGTATCTTGTTAGAAAAAAAGTTTGCAATTGGAATCACCTGTTTATATGCAATAAATACTTTAAAATGAATAAAAATTAAATATGAGATGAATATATATTTTTGGTAAATAAAATAACATTTCTTCTTTAACATATCTCGGTTCGAAAGAGAAATGTCATACTTTTCATAGAAACACTTTTAAAAATCTTCTCAAGTTTCATGATTTCCATGAAAAACATGTAAACTATCCTTATGTTGAGGGTCGTCTAAAAAAGCATCGTGTATAGTGTTTGAAATTTGCGATACATAACACATTCAGCCCTCATGAACTAAAATGACATAAAACAAATTATGACCACATATTAATTAATTTGCACCATGAAGATCAAGTGTGATGCAACACGTTATAATATAACCTATGTTTTGTCTTTGTTTTAGTAAAACGGTCTTCGTTGAATTTTAATACTAGTTGAGACAACCCCCTGTTGCTATTTTTGATGCAATCCGGATTTTTTAAATGCCACGTGCCTTACTGTCGCCTACGATATCGCTCATGTCAGACAATAAAAATATATTAATTTAGATGCAGTGGGGTGTTTTAAACGAACATGTCCACCCACAATATTATTATTTGAGGTTTATATTCGTTTGTAATAACACTACATGACAGTACACTTTACTTTCATTTAAGATATACTGTGGATATAAAATGAATGCATTTGGCTGGAATTTATGGCGACGACAAACGTTTGCAACACATATATTTAAGCAAAAAATTAAGTAATCTACGTCTCGCTGAGAACCAGATATTGACGATACAACATACAACACAACTAACTCGCTAGTTACACTTTGTTACAAAAGAAGTTGGCTTCCCAGATAAAATACACACACAATATTTTATCATCTAGTTTGATAACTATTGTTTGTCTGATACAGATTGCAACATTCCAGTTACGCGTGTATTGTGATATTAATATAGAGACAATGAAACTTGAAAAACTTGAGAAATACACTCCGCTAGTCTTCTATTTAAGACAACTCACCAATTGCCTATAATACATGTCCATAAAAATACAGATATTAATACATCAAAACAATTTTATGTGCAGCTTAACGATGTAGTCGATACAAATGAAACAAATAATCTTCGACCCCTTTTTTATTTTGTGTATGCACTTTTTAATGTAAGAACATTATGGTATTTAGTAGAAAATACAATGTGATTGAGTGCCTTTAAATACACCATCATGCAACATGTATTTAAGATAAAAATCCGGGTTGAGAGGTCCAACCCACACATCTTTTTGAAGAGACTGCTATATAAACGCACACGTCGTGAACACTTGTACACTTGTTCTGAGGGAAAGGAGTTCGAGATTAGAAAGGTAAGATTTTATTTTTTGAATTTATAGCGTTTATTCACCTCCATACATCCATACATTACAAATTGTATCGTTAGTTTACATGTTAATTTGTAATTATACATGAGAGTTATTTTAACAATTCAAATTAGTTGATATAAAAGAGGTAAATAAAGTTAATGCATTCCATTATATATTTACACAGTCATACAGTTCACACACACACACAGACACATACACAAATGTCATGTTATGATACAAAAAAGGAGAATGTTTGGACTTCAGATAATTATAAACTTTAATCAAAAGTTTGGACTTCAGACAATTATAAACATTAATCAAACGACCATGTTATTAAATATTAATACTATTATATTGATCTACAAAAAGTTTTACAATAAACCAGATTAGTAGTTCCTTTTCTTGAGTTTGTAGTTTGTATAAGATTGGATTTTCCATGCTACGCAAAGATATTTTTTCCGCTTTATCATTTAAGGTTATTGACCCTTTCTCTTGCATACGAATATATACTTTTTAATTTCTAGGGTGAGAATATTAATATAAGTCATTTTAATAGTTGAACACCCAAATAACATTGTTTGACATGAAATCTCAGTACATTTTTGCACATTATGTGATCTTAAAAATTTTACAACATAATTTACAATTATCTTTGTTAACATGCAGTACCAGAATATATGTATTAGGGTTTCTTCATTTTTATTACAGAAGGAACATAAATTATCATGAACAATATGCATTTTAAATAACAAAGATTTGGTTCCTGTGATTCTGTAGACAATTCTTGGCTCGAACCACTGAGTGTATGTGTCTCTAGATATATTAAAAAACAAGTGCATGCACGTTTGTCCATTCAACGTTATTAAAAAGTGTATTCCATTTTGAATGGCAAGTGGGAATATCTGTATTATAGCTAAAACATGTATACACAAGTTTGTTTTGATTATACCCAAATACTATGTGATTCAAGTAAAATGATATACATGCAAAATGTATATTTGGCTTTTTTTTTATAAATGGAAGTCCTGATAATCGGATAAATGCCTTCACAGTTCTGATTGAACCTTCATAAAATAGGAAGTTAATTTTAACACCAATTAGATTTTCTAATAGGTATATCAAGGATATTTTCACACTTACTGACATTTTGTTTATTAATATATTCAATGTAACATGTAAGGACATCACTTCAAAAATTGTTTTTTAAACTTTCATAATTTTGTCTATGTATTTTTTTCCTAAATTAAACATTTTCTTTACATCAATAATAGAATATACTAGTTGGAAACATTTTCCATTACTTGATACGGTTTTCCTTAACCATGCCATTTTCATAGCTTTTTGAAAAGCATATGTATCAGTCATGGCAACTCCCCCATCTTCATATGATTTAATAGCAATAGTTTGAAAATGTATGATATTTTGCAGCTTTTCAAGTTTATTGAGAAGTTTTTTTCCATCGTTTTCTTTAAATCAACATCAAATAATATTCCTAAAACTTTAAAGCTTGTTGTGCCCCAGACTAGTTTATAGTTAGTTTTTTATTGATTGTATGCTGAACTTTTTGGAGCCAATCCATAAAAGATTTGTTTTGTCATAATTGATTTTAAATCCAGAACATAAGGCAAAGTTATTTAAAATATCAAGTGTAGCATTAAGGGAAATATCGGTGCTATCCAGTAAGAAAGATGTATTATAAGCAAACTGAGAAATTTTATATTCAATATGATCTATCACTATACCTTTTATTGCACTACAATTTCTTATTTTAATTGCCACATTTTCAGCACAAAGAATAAAAATATAGGAACGTATTGGATCTCCTTGTCGGCACCCTCTTTTAATTTTAATAAATTCTGATAAAAACCCATTGATTTGAATTGCCGAACTCAAGGGTATCGAACGCCTTTTCAATGTCAATGGTCATCGAAAGTCAAGGGATATTGTTATCTTCTCTATTTTTTATAATGTCATATAAAAGTCTGGTATTCTCACCAATATATCTGCCTTTAATAAATCCTGTCTTATCTTTAGAAATAAGAGTATCAAGGATAGTTTGTTATCTGTTAGCAATAGTCACAGATGCAAGTTTGTAAATTACATTAAAAAGCGTTAATGGCCTAAGGTTTTTCAAAAAATGTCTGGGTTTATTATCTTTAGGTATACCTGTGATTATACCTTGTTTTTGAGTAACTGACATGGTTCCAGAGGTACAAACCATAGCTGAGGCTTCTCACTATTAAGTGGCCTAAATCGTCCCAATTTTTTTTTAATTCTGCTGTAAAACCATCTGATCCTGGGCTTTTGACATGCTCCATATTTTTTTTTTAAGTAATTGATATTTCCTTAAGTGTTAGAAGGCCTTCTAATGATTGAGATTGTGCATTGTTTAATTTATTTGTGTTAATGCCTTGAAGGTCATCATGTACATTGTTAGAGTCATTAACAACAGACTTGGTATACAAGGTTTTGTAAAATTGGGCAGCTTCTTTTAAAATACTATGATTGTCAAATAGCCGTTTACCTTCATCGTTTTCAATGAAATGGATGCTTTTACTAGATGCATATTGTGTTTCTAAGTTACATTATTTGTTTAGGGTTTTTCACCTTCATCAATCCACTTTGCCTAAGATCTTATAAAAGCACCGTTCATTTTAAAATTCCAAATGCCTAAGAGTTCTTGATGCAATAGATTGAGCTCTTAAATGTTTTCATTTGTTAATGTTTTTCACTGTCTTCAATTGCTTTTAAAATATAATATTCCATTTGTTTTTTTTTTCTTTTTGAATTTGAAGCTCGAATATGATATGGTTTTATGAAAGGTACGATTGAGTAACAAGTGATATTCTTGAAAAGTTGCACAAAACGAGTTTTCATGGTCGTGAATTGTAACTTGTAATCGGTTAATTGCAGGGCCAGAAACGAAAGAAACAATGTCATCAAAGTCAAATAATCTCGGTACTTGGGAAAAAAGGGACCCAAACGATCCAGTTATAAAACAAATGGCTGACTATGCAGCACAGCAAGTGTGGCCTGGGTGTACAGTGGAGAAAGTATTAACAGCTGAATCGCAGGTTAATATGTTTGCTTTCTTACACGCACGTTTAAACTGGTTGAAGTTGGTGTGGTCACGCACTGTACATTGCAATTGTATTTGGTTTTCGGCTGCTCTAGTTACGCATAAAATATATATATTACATTATTATTATGATATAAGCGGCATTGGCATGAACATATATTCTAATTCTTTGTTCTTGTTTAAGTCTTAAAAATAGGTCGATAAATACTGGTTTACATTAAACATTGTGAATAACAATTATGCGTCTGATGGGTGTTTAATATTTATTGCTTTCATCAAGTGTTCATGAACTTACAGATTGTTGCTGGTACTAACTACCGCATGGATGTGTGCCTTTCCGGGATAAATAATTATGAGGTACGGTACATAGCGATAGCTTTAGGTTTAATTCATTTAAACAAGAATGCCATTGTCACAAAGAATCACCCGTCAGTTAAAAAACAATCACGTTAAGAAAGGACACCGTCTCAATTGATTACTCTTTTAGGCCTTTGACTTGTCAACTTTACCTACCACAAAGGGACGTGGTAATAGTGCGCTTGTATTTACTGTAAAACTATTTCAAGATCCTTAATTTGCTCAACACTATGTTTTGATTCTTGACCTTGATTTGTGACCGTTGACCTAAGACCTAACAATATGTTGAGTCTCTGTCTTATCATGCTGATCAATGTAAAATGGGCCAAATTATAACTGCTTCCACTTAGCCATTTATTAATAATTTGTACTTAACAGTTCTTGATTATTCATCGAATATTTTAAAGCCCCATTACTTCTCAAAACCAATGAAAATTTCGTACAATATTTCGTAAAATAAAGTTAAACAATTAAAAATCAGTGTTCCGTATGGCAATTGCCGAAATGTCAATGTCAGATGTGGTCTGGTAACATTGATGTTTGTAGATACAAAATGCTCGTTTTTATTAATTTATTTTTCATATTTAATTCCATTTTAATTTCCCGCAACGATATCTATATATACGACACATGAACACTAATATGGTACCATTTTAGTGTTCGTGTGTCGTTTGAATGAGTATATTTGCGGGAAATTAAAATGGAATTTATTGTGTCACAAATAAATAAAAACGAGCATTTTGTATCTACAAACATCCATGTTACCAGAAGACATNTTTTGTTTTTTATTCCGTTGCGCGTTTTACGACATCGGACTTTGGGTGGAAATAAAACTCGGGTACAGTCTAAATTGCCCGAGTACGTGTTAGTATATTGACCGTACCCGGGGTACATTTAAGTATACTTAAGAGTACCCGGGGTACATTTAAGTAGTACCCGAGCCGACAGTGACCAATCGATCTCCACTAGTACATTATACAATTACGATTTTTGTTTGCATGTGTAGAATTTTCCTTATATACATTTCCGATTTAAAGTACATCGCAAGTCCTTACCAAAAAAAACAATCCAAACACTATTTATTGAACATGCTGTATACTATAAGCTTTTGTTCTTTCGTAAAAAGTATTTATTTGATAATCTTGACATCATCAGTTAATCTTCGAAAGTGCATTGAACTGTTTATGTCCTTATGTTTCTAAAGACTTGATTCCGACGTTTGCATTGAAAGCATATCACAACTGATATCACACCTTTTGGAGAATAATCTTAAATATGTGAATACATGTGTCAATTGAATGCCGTTTTTGCAACAAACAATAATACGTTTGCTAAAATAAAATACTAGCGGGTGTAAATAAAAACGTTTCACTTGGACATTTTTCTGCATTCTCAGTATTCATATATATTAAAATCCATCTATGCTGGACAAAGCCATGCTTCGGTAAAATATTTTCCGCCGCCCACCTGCCTAACAACTCGCCAACCCATCAACCCGCCCGGCCGCTGTTTTTGTTTCCATAATTCGGCAGTCTTTCAAACAGGCGCTTAATTATCACTATATTTTTTTCCTGATTCAATGATTTTATTCATGTCGTATTATTTGTATATAAAATCAATTTACAAAGACATATGCATGCATATACTTATCTGACCATATGACTTTACACATAGAGTGTATTTTAACAACATAATTATAATTTTGAATCAAATTCGCAAATTACAAACGCATATTTAATCCAGTTAACTAACGTTTCAAGTTTCATATATAGTAATGTTTGCTAGGTAAACAGCAGTTTTATAATGGACAGTATGAAAAAAAAAATGTGACTCTACACAAAGAGTGTATTTTTACAACACAATCAATTATAATTTGAATCCAATATGCTAAGTACAAAGACATACTTAATCAAGTAAATACAATTTGAAAGTTTCATATATATTATGATGGTTGCTAGGTTATCGGCTGTTATTTTTTGTGTTAATGAAATTATGAATTACATATTAGTCTTATAACTGCCCAAAAAACTCCTTTATTTGATTCTATTGTTGTGTTTGCATAAACATTTAAAGGCTAGCTTAAAATTCATGAAAAATTGGGCGAATGTCTTTCCTTATGCATTCAAAAATGTACTTTTTTACTTCCATGAAAATAAAAAGAATAAAGTATTTGCCATTCAACGGTTTATTTGTATCACCCAAAAGCAAAATTTTGCGGTTTATGACTATTTGTATCAGAGATATCTTTAATGAGTTTTTGTACTGCGTTAAACTCCCAGAATAAATGGCTAATTTTACTTGTTGATGAAACAAAATTAACTTATAAATTAAATCATTTTGATACGGGACTCGTCAGTGTGCGTTGAGACGTAAACTATTGCTTAAATCAGAATTTGTTTCTTTAAATGAACTTTCAAAAGACGTATTACCAAACCTTGTCTATTAAAGTATTATATCATTATCGTTTATTTGCAAATGACGACTCTGTAACCACAACATGTACACTTTACACTTGATATCATAAACATAGTACGGTACATGCAATTTTAGAATTCAATCCTTACTTATTGTTTTTAATATATGCATGTATTTATCACCAAATTATCACGCCTTTTATTATATATTAAGCCGGACAAACAGAAGTTCCACGTGCAGCTGTATGATCCTGTCTCGAAGGGACCGAAGATATTGAATGTGGTTAAAGGATCACAATAGGTCCCGCAACTGAATAACATCAGAATGGATACCATGTACTTCTTGCAAATGACTTTATTTCTGGTATGAGCGTGTTCATTTACTATGTTTTCCGCTCACTTAAAAAATAACATTCCACACCGATGTTTACTTTTATTAGAATATGAACACATATGTATTTCACATGTGTTAATGTGACAAATATCTTAAAAATTGTTTTACTCCTGTAAGCATTATATAATATATTGTAATGTAAGGTGGACATTGTATTTGTTTAGATATGACTACGAAATCATGTTTCAATAAAATGTATAACGATGCATTTCTGTATGCTAAACGAGCGTTCATGTTATGTTCTAAGATGGATCAAATACATATTAACAGCTAATGTATAGCCATATAGGAAATATGGTTTGTTTACATGTACCATGTATGTAATGTTGGTTTGTTCACTTAGAGATTTGTCATTCTGCTTTGATTTATATAATTTCTTGTTATTGTTGTAAATTTAGAATGGTTTTCTACATTGCCGTAGAAATAATGGGAATTACAGAAAACAATTCTGCAGCTTTTTGTAAACTGTACTTTATTGTATAATGCACCTTTAATAGCCTCTTCATTCTGTCTTTTAATGTGTGTGAGTTTGAATAAATGATCAGCACACACGTGTTCGTTTACACATCATTGAGCATGATATTTAGTTCTATCAACTAATGTTATTAAAACATAATATAGTTTGATGTTACAAATACACCACACTATACTTGCTAACATTCTCAAACGAGATTCCGATGATATACTCTAACATTGAATGTGCACTTAATAAGATGTATTTGCCATTATAGGAATTCGCATAAACACGTGTCTAAATACTGTGACGAGGATGTAAACATTTTATCCAAGTTTTGCTCGATCATCAAGCGCATAGTTTGGGTTTCCTGAATATATCTGCTAAATTGTGCGTTTACGATTTGCGAGCAACATGCTCATACACCTATGACTAACCATTAATGTTATTTAATTTTTACGCATAACTTCGAGCTCACCAGTAATTGTGTTGCCAATTCACACACATTTGAAACACATATAACTAAGTATCCTATTTTTGAACATTGACGTAGACACTTCATGTAACAATTTGCGACCACATATATCTGTATCTACTGCACACGTTTCGAACATATTTTAAAATATATGCGTGTTAAACTATCAAAGCCGAAAACTAGACTATTATTTAGAATCATATTTTTCCGTGTTGTAGAATGCTCTAGTTTACATTATATTATATTGAACATATTACCGATTTAGACAACAAATTTGTGTTTGGGTTAATTGTATTATGAGCATAGCTTGTGCTGGGTTCTACATGGCGCGTACTAACATATAGTGTATTTAATTTAATCAACCAACGACAAACACAATTCTATAACTGAGGTTAAAGTACTTGCAACAGTTCAACTGGTTGATACAAATCTACCAACATTTGACACCGAGTATTTAAAACGCAACGAGTATTTGACAGATCACTTCTCTGCACATGATGCAAGTTTTTATCACAGGTTTATAATGAATAAAATAAAAACACATAGGACTTCTTTTTCTCAATATGTCAATAAGGCAACTTCAATAACAGTACATCGAGATATAAACGCATAATATGATAATTCCGGCTTATGTCAATTTTGTCATAATTAAGTCAAATATAGAGTGGCGTTCAATTCCGAGACAGTCCAACAATTTATCAATGTCGTTTTCCCAAGAAATTAAGAGTAAGCCGTGTATATACGGACATCGATACAAACATGCCACACACATTGGTAATGGCTTTACACGCGGTTTGAATGGGCAGCATACACACTTAAATACCACAGGCAAGATTTAGAATCACACATGCCACACGACAGCTGGACACATGGCTGGCTGGTGAACCAAAGCCCCAGCATATGCACACAAGCAATTATAACAAAACTACCTAGTTAAAGACATTACATAGCACGACCCTGTTCAGAGACCATACTGCGTACAATATGACTCAAACCCAACAGCGGTGAAGCGAGAAGCCTTAGAAAATAGTTTTAGTTTGATACATGTGTAGTAAATTCATGTTTTATTTAAGTGACACATAGTATAAAAATATAATAACTATTATATACAATTTCAAATCGAAATAAAATAATGTAATGTTTATTATATTAAATTATGAAATATTTCGATGTTTGATGTACTACCAAGCCAAGCAAATGGCTTACGAGTCACTAATCAAACATGGATAAGTGTAGCCGTCTTATGCCTGTTAAATAGCATATAGTAAAATAATCACTGATATGATATAGGATATAGCATGTATGAATGTTATGTTCAATTTTGTTTAATAACCATAATAAAGTTCATATCGTCACACATAGTATACTTTCTCGTTTTTAGAAGCAATCTTTTATAAATAAAGCAAATGTATATATCACTCGTTTATACGTCATTTGAGTCTGTTACAATAGTTCATACGAATCAGGTCTAGTAATATCTTTATAATCGAGGTACAAACAATAAGTCGAAGGGTTGTATAACAAGAACATTCGAATAAGAAGTGGTACTCTGATTCGATTTTATTTGGTTTATTGCACAGTAAACACAACCTCTCTGCGGGCTTCAGGTGTCGGAATCTCCCGGTTTCAATGTGTAGTAGCAATGTTCCGGTTCAGGGGGCCGTTTCTTAGAACAACGTACGTTCAAAAAGCATACGTAAGTGCAAAACTTAAAGCTAGTTGCGTTTCTATAAACTTCGTAAAGTTACGTTTACTGTAAGTTTGCACGTAAAGTTACGGTTGCTCAAAGGCTCGCGTAACTCAGTTATTTTACGTAAATATGGCGGCGTATGCAACGATTTTTCGGAGAACCGCACGTTTGAATCGAATTTATAGGGAATAACAGTGCCAATAAATATTTTAGCCTAGGAAATCTACGAGCGCAGCATCATTTTAGTTATTTTAAACCTTATCTATATTTATATCTTACTATATGGCAGGGCATGGGAAGATATTGTAACGGAAATCCTGCGTTGATTGTGCAGGATCTATTGTGTACGATTGTGGATTGGAGTTTTGCTATAAGAGGAATTTCTACATGTTCGAATCGATTGTTGTTATGATTTGTTCGATTTTCCTTTTGACAATTCATTCAACTTTCGTTTTGGACAAGGCTTTACCCATCACAAGACAAGTTGAACTCAACGAATGTGACGTTTGCTGAGTGATAGAATTGATTCATTGTAAACATGGGTAAAAGTTTACTTTTTTTGTAAAATATTATGTATAAGCATTGTATAATCTACGTGTTTGTTAACAGTTGCATTGATATAATACTGCTGTGTCCATGAATGATAATTATACAGTAATCTGTGCTAATATTGATTGATATGCCAACATCGCTTCTAATACATGTGTATATGGTTGTCACTTTATTGCTGATTGGCACATTTACAGTTTAAGCAGAAGGTCAGCGTCAAGATCCATTTCTTTGGAAAGAATATCATGCATTTATCATTTTGTCAAAACTGCGTAAAATATACTTTACTGTAGAGACTGTTGGATACAACCAGTCGACAGATTCTCTCAGTCGAGTTAGATTGGTCTTTGTCCGCTCTGATACTTATTTGGTTAGATTGGTCTTTGTCGGCTCTGATACTACTTGAAAGTTCTCTGGGTACTCTTTAGTATACTACAATATACCCTGGGTACAGAAAATATACTAAAACGACCCAGGAATACTTTGGCTAAATCTGCCGTTGTTGACTCTATTTTCAAATAAATTATTTTTATGTTTATATTCTGTGAAAGGGCCTCAGCGATGATATTAATTATTATCGAAACTCATACTCAAAAAAGCATACTGAGTTAGGTTTTGTTCAAAGAGGATTTTGTTTGGTATTCAGAAGTGCGTTTTATGACAGATTTTAGGCGGAATAAATCTCTGGTACAGTCTTAATATTGGCCAAGTGCATTTTAGTGCACATGTATTTAGTATTTTTCGTACCCAGGGTACATTGTAGTGTACTTAAGAGTACCTCAGGTACTTTAAAGAAGTACCGGGCCAACAATGACCAGTCGAGCCCCAGTTGTTTAGGCGCTGCAATTATTATCTGGAAGTAAAGGTCAAGGCTCACACACTTGGCTAACTCGGCAATGGTTATTGTTGAAAAATTTATCCACAAACAGTTAATTAATATTACTTTTAATTGTCTAATACATTCCCCAAATACTGTCACCGGTAATTACTTTTTTTAAAATCCTACAGAATAATAACAACTTAAACTTAAGTTATCTGAATATTCATAATGGCTTATTTTAAAGAAGGTTTGAAAAGTTTTGACTGTTGAAGTAAATTTACTGAAAACATGTATTGAAATGTACCAAATATGTCATTTTATACAAAACCTGTAAAAACACTAGGACTTTTAAACCAATGAGATTTGTTTTTGGTAAGTTACACATGTAAAATGCATACAGTTTTATTTTTTATTATCAGATTTCATCTGTAATCAATATTGATATCATATTAATGGCAAAACTTTGTTGTTTCTGTATGCTTTACAATCATTTTTCTTAGTTTTTAGTTTTTTTACAAAGGAAATTTAGAACACAAACCATGGAGACAATATAAAATCAATTCATTTTGTTTTATATATGGTATCATCAACATTCAAAATCTTTTATTTTATTATTATAAATGCAGTTGCCATGAAAAAGGTGTCAAATTTTAATCAAGGTAATTGTTAATCTTTACTGTCTAAAATATTTAATTACTAATTTTAAGATTATTTTTTTGTTTCCTATAAACCATATGGACACATTATATGCATTTTGATTGATATGTTCAAATAAAAATTGTTATGTCATAAGAAGTTATTTTAAATTAGAACCTTTTTTCTTTATAGGTTATCACACAGATTGACATAAAACTATCAACAATCAATTTTATTTTCAACTATCTTTGAACACATTTCTTTAAACTCTATACTGTGTTTTTGTACATACAGTAATGTCCATTTATACCATTTAAAGTTCTATAATAACGCTGTAAACATTGCAAAACCCACTTTATTGTATCTTATATTGTGAAAAGCAATGCTGCAAATTTTCTCTTTTTTTTTAAAATTCACTTATTTTATACAATTTTTTGTTCGGAAAGATTATAATAAGATATACTGTCTTCATTATTATAAGTAAATGTATTTTTTTTAATGTTTTAAATGCATTAACTTGTACAAATAAATAAATAAGATATACAATAGACAATTTTTGTGTTGTGTAAAGCATTTACTACCATTGCAATCAAATGATTTAAACAATTCCATTTTTTTGTTTCTTCACTTTGAACACCATATTTACGCATAATATTAACATTAATTTATTTGTCAAAAACATAACTTATAAGACAATATAAATTCAAAAGAAGTTGTTTGTTTTGCGCTAAATAAAGCTTCTTGCGGACAAGTATGGTAGCAGTGTATGTGTTCAAAAATCAATTGAAAAAAAANCGACGCCGCCGACGCCGCCGACGCCGCCGACGCCGCCGACGCCGCCGACGCCGCCGACGCCGCCGACGCCGCCGACGCCGCCGACGCCGCCGACGCCGCCGACGCCGCCGACGCCGCCGACGCCGCCGACGCCGCCGACGCCGCCGACGCCGCCGACGCCGCCGACGCCGCCGACGCCGCCGACGCCGCCGACGCCGCCGACGCCGCCGACGCCGCCGACGCCGCCGACGCCGCCGACGCCGCCGACGCCGCCGACGCCGCCGACGCCGCCGACGCCGCCGACGCCGCCGACGCCGCCGACGCCGCCGACGCCGCCGACGCCGCCGACGCCGCCGACGCCGCCGACGCCGCCGACGCCGCCGACGCCGCCGACGCCGCCGACGCCGCCGACGCCGCCGACGCCGCCGACGCCGCCGACGCCGCCGACGCCGCCGACGCCGCCGACGCCGCCGACGCCGCCGACGCCGCCGACGCCGCCGACGCCGCCGACGCCGCCGACGCCGCCGACGCCGCCGACGCCGCCGACGCCGCCGACGCCGCCGACGCCGCCGACGCCGCCGACGCCGCCGACGCCGCCGACGCCGCCGACGCCGCCGACGCCGCCGACGCCGCCGACGCCGCCGACGCCGCCGACGCCGCCGACGCCGCCGACGCCGCCGACGCCGCCGACGCCGCCGACGCCGCCGACGCCGCCGACGCCGCCGACGCCGCCGACGCCGCCGACGCCGCCGACGCCGCCGACGCCGCCGACGCCGCCGACGCCGCCGACGCCGCCGACGCCGCCGACGCCGCCGACGCCGCCGACGCCGCCGACGCCGCCGACGCCGCCGACGCCGCCGACGCCGCCGACGCCGCCGACGCCGCCGACGCCGCCGACGCCGCCGACGCCGCCGACGCCGCCGACGCCGCCGACGCCGCCGACGCCGCCGACGCCGCCGACGCCGCCGACGCCGCCGACGCCGCCGACGCCGCCGACGCCGCCGACGCCGCCGACGCCGCCGACGCCGCCGACGCCGCCGACGCCGCCGACGCCGCCGACGCCGCCGACGCCGCCGACGCCGCCGACGCCGCCGACGCCGCCGACGCCGCCGACGCCGCCGACGCCGCCGACGCCGCCGACGCCGCCGACGCCGCCGACGCCGCCGACGCCGCCGACGCCGCCGACGCCGCCGACGCCGCCGACGCCGCCGACGCCGCCGACGCCGCCGACGCCGCCGACGCCGCCGACGCCGCCGACGCCGCCGACGCCGCCGACGCCGCCGACGCCGCCGACGCCGCCGACGCCGCCGACGCCGCCGACGCCGCCGACGCCGCCGACGCCGCCGACGCCGCCGACGCCGCCGACGCCGCCGACGCCGCCGACGCCGCCGACGCCGCCGACGCCGCCGACGCCGCCGACGCCGCCGACGCCGCCGACGCCGCCGACGCCGCCGACGCCGCCGACGCCGCCGACGCCGCCGACGCCGCCGACGCCGCCGACGCCGCCGACGCCGCCGACGCCGCCGACGCCGCCGACGCCGCCGACGCCGCCGACGCCGCCGACGCCGCCGACGCCGCCGACGCCGCCGACGCCGCCGACGCCGCCGACGCCGCCGACGCCGCCGACGCCGCCGACGCCGCCGACGCCGCCGACGCCGCCGACGCCGCCGACGCCGCCGACGCCGCCGACGCCGCCGACGCCGCCGACGCCGCCGACGCCGCCGACGCCGCCGACGCCGCCGACGCCGCCGACGCCGCCGACGCCGCCGACGCCGCCGACGCCGCCGACGCCGCCGACGCCGCCGACGCCGCCGACGCCGCCGACGCCGCCGACGCCGCCGACGCCGCCGACGCCGCCGACGCCGCCGACGCCGCCGACGCCGCCGACGCCGCCGACGCCGCCGACGCCGCCGACGCCGCCGACGCCGCCGACGCCGCCGACGCCGCCGACGCCGCCGACGCCGCCGACGCCGCCGACGCCGCCGACGCCGCCGACGCCGCCGACGCCGCCGACGCCGCCGACGCCGCCGACGCCGCCGACGCCGCCGACGCCGCCGACGCCGCCGACGCCGCCGACGCCGCCGACGCCGCCGACGCCGCCGACGCCGCCGACGCCGCCGACGCCGCCGACGCCGCCGACGCCGCCGACGCCGCCGACGCCGCCGACGCCGCCGACGCCGCCGACGCCGCCGACGCCGCCGACGCCGCCGACGCCGCCGACGCCGCCGACGCCGCCGACGCCGCCGACGCCGCCGACGCCGCCGACGCCGCCGACGCCGCCGACGCCGCCGACGCCGCCGACGCCGCCGACGCCGCCGACGCCGCCGACGCCGCCGACGCCGCCGACGCCGCCGACGCCGCCGACGCCGCCGACGCCGCCGACGCCGCCGACGCCGCCGACGCCGCCGACGCCGCCGACGCCGCCGACGCCGCCGACGCCGCCGACGCCGCCGACGCCGCCGACGCCGCCGACGCCGCCGACGCCGCCGACGCCGCCGACGCCGCCGACGCCGCCGACGCCGCCGACGCCGCCGACGCCGCCGACGCCGCCGACGCCGCCGACGCCGCCGACGCCGCCGACGCCGCCGACGCCGCCGACGCCGCCGACGCCGCCGACGCCGCCGACGCCGCCGACGCCGCCGACGCCGCCGACGCCGCCGACGCCGCCGACGCCGCCGACGCCGCCGACGCCGCCGACGCCGCCGACGCCGCCGACGCCGCCGACGCCGCCGACGCCGCCGACGCCGCCGACGCCGTCGACGCCGTCGACGCGACCGACGCCGACGCCGTCGACGCCGTCGACGCGACCGACGCCGACGCCGCCGCCAACGCCGACTACCCCGACGACGCCGACGACCCCGTCGACGCCGGGGACGACGCAGGGGACGACGCAAGGGACGACGCAGGGGACGACGGGGACGACAGGGACGACGGGGACGACGCGGACGACGAGGACGATGGGGACGAGGAGGACGATGAGGAGAATGAGGAGGATGAGGAGGACGATGAGGAAGATGAGGAGGATGAGAAGGATGAGGAGGATGCGGAGGAAGAGGATCAGGACGATGAGGACGATGAGGATGACGATTAGGACGATGAGGACGATAAGGACAATGAGGAAGATGATGACGATGAGGACGATGAGGACGATGAGGACGATGAGGAAGATGAGGAAGATGAGGAAGATGGGGCAGATGAGGATGATGATGAAACGTGTAACCATTCTAGAGGCAACATTTACACACATGTATCAAGCAAATTTGTTTAAATGTATATGTATACAAATATGTATTTTTATTTTGCGCTTTCTGCGCGCCTCTGATGAATTCGAAACTCGGATACAATATGTTTTATTTCGCTCTATCGCTTCAAAATTTAGAGGCAGCATTCGTCGAACAACTAGTCAAATTTGTGTGGCCTTAGAGGCTGTGTTTTCATATGTAATAAGTATAACCATATTACCTTATGTGAACCATTTTATATTTTATATCATGCAATTACAAGTGTTCCCAAGTGTTTGACTTCCTAACATATTTAAGAAAAATCGCTATAGCAACATTTTTTCTGCTCATGTTTGTGACTATTTGGTATGTATAAAACAATTTCAGGAGAATGAATAAGGAGAAGGGTACTGAACAAATCCAGGATTATTTTGCCCTGTGTCGACTGTGTTTCGAGCTAAAAGAAGATTAATGACATTTGCAAATAAATATGTATGTACTGTATCATAACCCAATAGGTCGAATGCTCTGAATGGAAAAAAATATAAACATTCTAAAGAAATCTATTTAAAACCTATGACATTTTGTTTTGAAATTTGTCATTTGCTAATATGTGAACAAGTCTCTTTAATTCAAGCATGTATTTTATAATATATGTGGACAATTCAGATGTATATACAACACTAGTCGTTTAAGTTTGTTTGTTTTTTCAGTTGAACATGATTTTAGTGACAATTGGGTTAACATTTTAAAGATTCAATTTATTAATGTAATTCATTTTTATATAATTGTGAAATAATAATTTTACATAGAGTGCAGTGATGTGATGAGTACTTAATCGTAATTGACTGTTCACATAACCAATTTTTGTGGTCAATAATTTCGCGCTGCAAACAGATCCCGACTGAAATGACTTATTTCATCATATCTGTTAAACAATTTAATTGTATTTTTATCTGTCATACCCAGAATAACAGCTTAAAATAACTTATACCAGGAAAGCCAGAACTATAATTGTACATCATTTCTAACTTTGAAACACACTTTGTTGAAAACTCAGTCAAGTGCGTGATATAGACATGAACAGTACGCTAATCAGCGAAGCGCTACGAATCAATATGAAATTATGATTGATGAGGCTCATAAAACATTTACAAATAAGATACATACTTGTATGCTTTTGCTAACTTTTCCCGTTCACATTCGTCATTTTATGTGTGTTTTTAAACGACAGAGAAAAATATATACGGGACATAAAAACCGTATATCTCCATTTGAGGTATAAATGCTTGTATTCAAAATTTAACACACACATGCCTGCATGCCTGCATGCCTGCATGCCCGCCCGCCCGCCCGC